>CM048819.1:32329827-32469446 GCA_026586065.1 Dioscorea zingiberensis | reverse complement strand
GTGTGGCGCTCAAATCAAACAATGTGCAGACATAAAAAGAACTAACAATGATCGTACCTACGACAATGTCGGCTAATGCCTGCGCCGCCTCAGTGGTCAAATGGTAGACTCGCGTATGAGTCATAGGCCTCTACTGTGATGGTGGCTGACTAGAGAAAGAAGTTTGACCTATCCTTGTTGCCTTCCCTTTGTTATCACCACCCTGCGGTTTCTGTGTTGGTACCTCTGATTGTCTGGATGCACCAGAGAACTTCTGGGAACTTTGTACTCCTCCACCTGCACCCTGTTCTGACTGAATTTGTAGACATTGGGCCTTCCAATGTTCCAAACTACCACAAACGAAGCATCCCCAAGTAATCCTCGGACACTGCACCTTTTTTTGTGGCCCTCTATACTTATAACATCGCACAGGCTATGACACAATGGGAGATGATCCTCTAACCCAGACGTGGCTAAAGATCCAACTAACTTGCTATACGACTGAGACTTACGCTCGGACCTCTAACGCCCTAAACTCATCCCATAAGATTGTCCCTAACTCCAGCCCTACCCCTTGTCTTTCGTATCCTTTTGTGGTTGCCCTTGTGAGTCACCTTGGCTGGAAGCATCAATATAATTAGCTCTAGGCACCACCTCTGAATAGCTGGTACACATGAATCCTGTCACAATCTTCTTTAGTAATATCCGCAGGCTGGCCTCAAATCTACACACTCACTCGATATCATCACATGCGCCGGATCAGGGAACTGGCATGCTAGTCACATCAAACTCGACCTCATCTTGCTCCAGTCATCCCACCCTAAGTGAGATGGATGAGCCCCATTGCTCCATCGAAGAAGTATCACTTAAGAGAATCTTTTTGTAAAGAAAGCCTTCTTGAATTCTTCCTAGGTTTCAAAGGGCTTCTAACTTTCTAAGTCATTACCTCCCGAGGCGCAGTCCTCAACTTACCGCCTTTGCAACAAACCGATTGTCCTAACTCTCTCTGCGTACCGATACCGAAGACCTCAAAGGTCTTCTCTAACATAAGGATCCATAACTTCGGTCGCGGCGATGGTGTATCTCCCTTAAAGCGAGTGAGGAGAAGGCCTCATTATCACCACGATCATATCTCTACTAGTGACTGGCTCACGGCCGGTGACTTTGGCGGAGATGGTTGCTGCTTTATTGATACCGTCTCTGCTCCTAGATGAGCCATCATCTTCCTCATAGAAACTCAACAATAGTAATGGCCGGTGCCTGTAGGAATTTCTAGGCGGTGGCTGCTGCCCCTCTGGCTTATCCATTAAGCAAGTAAGTCCTGCTCAACCTCACAGCTGTCGTTGGGTAGTGGGGTAGCTTTCGTTCATCGGAGGTTGTGGCACTGTGAGGGTGTCTCTGTGCGGCCTCCACCTCTCATCACTTGATAGTTGCTGGCGGGCACTAGTAAAGTTTTAGTTCAAAAGAAACACACATAAAGGTGATAATATAACTATTTATTATTATTCAAAGCAAACAAATATCCAAGAAGCTGACAAATGTAGTTCGTAAAATTTTTAACAAATGGTTTGTAAGACTACTACATTATTCTAGATAAACATCAACATGACGACAAAGACTAACAGCCCCATAGGTTTGTATATGTCTCCTGCATTAGATCCTCTGGTGGCGAGAATCCCTGAAGGTTGTGAGTCTGTTAATACTGCGTTGGCCCGAGGCGGTACGCCGTAAGGTGACCGCCACTCCAGGATCTCGGGCATCTCTTGGGCGAGCGACAAACCATCCACGGTGTCCATAGCATCCTTAGAGGAGGCACCTGCGCCCGTACTACTATCACCGGATGGCGAGCCTCCAGCTCGGCTCCTAGGCCGATCAAGCGAGACTCCTAAGATAGTCTCAGGCTCTACTCACACGCCGGGGACTCACCGAGGTCGGCCTCCATTTGTCTCTTGGAATTGAGTTCTCTGATGGATTGTATGCGTGTCTAGCGCTGATTGATTGCTTCAATGGCTATATGCATGCAAACCGGAACTCCTCCTCAGTGCAGGTGATGATCCTCGGCCCTTGGAGATGGAGAATTCTCTACGCGGACTCCGCCTTCTCCGGATCTTTGCCGGTACATGAAAGTATCGGCGACCTGCGATACCCGTCTCGGTTATTTTCACTGCAAATAGCAAAATATAGGTCGAGTTTTCCAAAGGTAGACTACTCGACTAACACTCGGTTCTCACCCATATACTTGACTAGGTGGTTAGGGAAACTAAGGTGTCCCTTTACCCGAGGTATACGATACTGCTTTAATCCGCCACTTGCATACGGCCGGATTCAAGGCCTGCAGACACTTTGCCGTACATAGATCGGCCGTTACCTAAGTAGAGGCGCATCCCACTCGGATCCTGAGCCTAGACAAATCAAGAACTTTATAATAGATATGTAAACATAAAATCCAAATAACATAAATAAATAATCCGAGTCTACTGTGGAAATAAAATAAGGGTACAAGCACCCTATATAAGTCCAAAAGGCCCTACATGGGTCCACCACAAATGAAAATCTTACTCTCAAAAACAAATCGTGAGCTTCTCCAACCTCCATAACAATATCCCGATCCCTGCGTACACTTTGGTTAAGTCGCGTACCTTTTCGAGAATTTTGTAAAAGAAAAGGAAAACAAATGGATGAGTTTTGAAAGAAAGCTTAGTAAGCACCTCGCAAGTAGTGATCACAGTAAAGTCATGTCCAAGATAGCCAACAAGATAAGTCAAAAAAAGAACATATCGGATAAAACAAGAGAAATGACCACAAGATAAGCGAAGTGGGGACCATATCCCACGCTATCCTTAAAGATCTAGGAATCTGAAACCTACTCTGAAACTTCCTCATGGTATGGACTCCTATAACAAATCTCTGATCTCCGAGCAGGCGAAGTCCAAGAAGGGCATATAAACTATTACTGAAGTGAAACATGCGTCAGCCCACCGGATGGGAATGACCCTCGAGTCTTAGAGATGGGTAGGACTACCTCTTATGCGTATTGACACGTTAAATGAATCACCCCCAGCGATGGGTTGGACAGCGAGTATTACAAGCTGCTGCGGTATGGAATCTGCCGAGAACACCGAGAATTGTCCTTGGCTACTGAGCGTTCTACAAGAGCCTCGCTCCCGCTGCCGTATGGAAGAACAAGCTTCGATTGATGCATTACCTGACGGTAGCACAAGCACAACTTGTTTCCATGGTCAGAAGTGTCGGTCAAGCGGTTGGGCATACCTGGCGAAGCATTCAACAGCCAACAGCGAGATGAGCAGGCGGCTGAAGCCTATCAGGATAGATGCAGGGCTCCTGCGTGTTCCGATGGCCAGAATTAATGTCGATCAGCGGACAGCAAGCATGTTGATGAAAACACTATCTCACGGATGCTCAATCAAACACATATAAGCGTTGAATCAATCCAGCAAGATAAAAATATCAACTATGTGCATGTAGTCAACAAAGGCCATGATGAAATCGCGCCGAGAAGGCATGCTAGAACATAACAAATAACAAAACCAATAAATACTCACTGGCGGAGGTAGGAACTAGGCAAGTGTAACTTACCTCTATCAAAATATGATTGAAATCACCACGGGAACACCCATCACGGCGTATCAACATGCTCTACTTCAATATCTACGTAAAGATAATAACTTGGTGACTTCGATATTTGAATTCAAATATTAATTAGTTGATGACTCTAACCACGAGTCTTCTTTGGCCGCACAACTTTTGAATTCTAAACTAACTAGTCCCATTAAGTAGGCCCATATTTGGTTAGAAGTGAGGTCAGAGGATAGCAGCAGAGACAATGAACTTACACTTTTATTAGTCCACTTCCAACCAATGTATCCTTACGGTTCTGATGCTAGTTACCAATTCATACATCCCATTGGTAATTTAGCCAGCGGGTAATAGAGTTTAACTATCAAGGCATTACTAGCAACCATAATCAACCTTAACTAAGCCAGTTTTGCATGGTACACAAAGTTCCACACCAAGCTTTAAAACCAACTTAACATGAATTCAACTCTCATTGAATTATCTATATAGATCCTCTACGTCTATACAATCAACGGCTTTAATTTCACATAGAACATTATTCACCCATCAGAATTCCTTCCTCTTTCTTACCCTCTTATGAAAAACTAAAATGCTTGTGCATAACCTACCTATAATGCCCAGTTCATGCAAACCATGCTACAGAAAATATACATGATCCACGTAACCTTCACTATAATGAGTCTATCTATGTATATAATCTCTTGGAACGTCATATATTAACATTTCCTTTTCATAGTTTAATGAAATGAGGATTTAATCATGCTTTCGGGATTTGTGTAAGGTTCACAAGGGTTAGAAAACTCACGCGGTGGGCATGGGGCAACTCAAGCGATGCATAATTTGAGCTCTAGGTTGTGGTCACCCATACTTCTCCTACATTAACGCGGACAAATTGGTGGCCAGACTCCAAGAGCAATTGCGTGAAGAAAAAGGGAGAAAGAGGAGAGATTGGAATAGAGATAAAACAATGATACTTTTCTTTGATGGTTTTCTACTAGTTAATGGAATCCTAGGATCTATATATATAAAAGGAACACTCCACAGCGTAGAGGCATGTTCTCCCTAATCCAACATGAAGATAAAATAAAATATAAACCGCGAAAATATAAAACAAGCGATAGTGACTAAACAATTAATGGATAAGGCCCACGTGAAGATAAAACTAACTATCAATGGATAAAGCTAGACTATAAAACTATCCACAGTAAGCGGTTTTTTAATCTTATCTTCCACAATTAGCTGTTTTGATGCACTTTGATTCACAAGAAGTTCAATCCAACCAACAACCATATATATATATATAATTATTATTATAATTATGATACATATTATTATTATTGTGTATGTATGTATGTATTATTATGTATGTATTATTATTTTACCCACTCACATTAATTCAAATAAATTCAATTTCAAAGAGTTTTTATTAATTAACCAAAATAATTAGGAAAGATTAATCAAATATAAATGATTGGATTTTACAATTCCCTTACACTTTGCATCTTAAAAAAGCTATTTGGAGAAATATAGCCCAACTAGTACTTAATTTGTAAAGTTAATTTTGATTTACAAATCAATAGAGAGAGTCACGAAGACTTCGAAATGAAGTAATTTTAGCATTAATTGAGGCAAAAACCGAGGAGAGCAACAAGGACAACCAAGAATGTGGTAACACTGCGGGTATCATGCGCATCGTGCAGAACCCTTTGGAAGCCCCAATCCAATTTCCAAAGGGTTACATCGGGGGCTTCCACGCATTACAGGTGGAGGCCTTGTTTGGTTCGCTACAGCCCAAAGTATACATCAACTTTTTGAAGCACCACACGTGGGCATAGCAGCGCCCGTGTAGCCAACGCTGTGTTACCTCCTTTCCGTGCTCGATCTAGACCTAAGTTTTTATACCAAGAGTCAGGGCCTACTTGTAGCGGATTCAAGCATTGCCGTAAAAATTTCTTTCTCCAAAATATATAGAGCCCTATAGAATATGAATGATTAGAGGTTTTAGGGAGGGATTTCATATCATATATTTTCATCATCTTTGATCGCATTGCTCAGAGATCTTCTATTCTACATCATTGGATCTTGGACGGTGACAACAAAGAGGGGCTTGAGAAATGAGATCATCATCGTAAATCCATAAGATGTAAGCGCAACCCCGTGGAGGGAATAGTATACTTTTTTATGTTTATTTCCTCGCCTCCTTTTATTTTGTATTTGGATTTGTGTTCCCCTTTCATGCTTAGAAAACTAATTTGTTAGATTCTTGGGCCAAAATGAACTTGAGTCGAAGTTAGGGCTTAACTTGTGATATTGATTTTCTATTATTTGAATGATTGGTTTTAGTTTTGAGACCTTTGAACTTTAGCATTTTGTATGATAATAGTTTTTCTACATATGCAATCACCCTATAATCCTACTTCACTCCACTAGGGAGAGATGTGAGCCTCCTGGTGTGGTGTAGACCTACCTCAATAGAGAGAGTTGTGAGGCTACCTGGAGAGATCGGGTGCTACTGAGGGAGGAAGTAAACGTCATTTTAGATGTCATTATTCCCATAACTCTTCAAGAGACATAGGTTTCCCCAGGCAACATTCTTTGCAAAATGAGTGGTATTAGGTATGGATTGCACAGGAGGGGAATCTAATACATCTTAGGAACTCTTTGTCCAAAAACCTTCCAATCATCAATATATGAATCTCTATCCGCATATATTTTTTTGATAAGAATGATTAGTGTTTTAATTATTCACCATATTACTTGCTACCACTTTGTTACGTATATAGCATGGCAGAATCGAGATGAACTACAAAACTGTTTGAGTACTTAATTCATTTATATTTGCGTTTCTCATGGTAATACTACCGGAGGCTGATTGGAGAACATTTACAAAAAGCTGAAACAATTTCGAGCAAGTTCGAGGAAAAGCAAGGCTGAATTATACTAGCGAGTACGGTCTCAATGCGGAGAACTTCAAGCGAAACGATACGGTAAAAGTCGAAAAATCTCAAACTCACATCTTCAAATCACGGAAAAAAGGCGAATGAGGCTCGAATTTGCCGAGGCTGATCAATGGAAGGACCCACAAACCATAATTCTTATCACCGGACGGCCCCATTGTAGATTGTAATGCATGGCTAATGCGTTTGCCTTTACAAAAGAATCATTAGGAAGCCGGTAGTGGAACCATCCCTAGCCTTTCGCCAAAGTGGAAACCGATCTACCTTTGGGAAATTATCGAGGAAGCCTATAGAAGCGAGACCATCTTATCCTCCCGGATGGGCTAGGCAGGTATGAACGCAATTTGAAATGTTAGGAAGAAGTCATTTCCAAAGGAGTCCAGTGTCTCTTGAGGAATCATGGGGACATATAAATGTAGAGGGACCTAGAGTTTGGAAAGATATCTTTATTTCTAGATACACCCTTGGGACTCTCCCATTTGATCTGCACCATCATTTTTCCACATCTAGAATGTATTCTGCCAAGGGAGCTTGGAGGAGCAGCTGCGAAGTACCTTCTAGCCTTCCTAACTTTGGAGCTTGGAAGCTGTGCTTTGAGGTTCTATGGTCAAATCTCATATCTCAAGCCGGTGGAGGGAGCTTTACTTATTCTTCCATAGAATACTTTTGTCTCTAGCCATTTGTTTGTTTTCTGTATTTTGTCTTCTTCTTGAATGGAAGGCTAACATCCTAAGGTATTAGGGCATGTGGACCCCTTGGACCAATGTTTAATGTATTCAGATGTTGAGTATTAATGTTACTAGTTGCATCCCTTTATTGAAAGGATTTATTGGGAGTCAGATTCATTGCATTATTGATTTATATTCGCGTGGCCATAATTTTCCCTGAGTTTCATTCAATCCGATGGTACCGAGGGAAGAATAGCAAACGCCTCCCCATGTGCACGCATTACTACCCAATAGAGGGATTGTGTATGCGCTTGAAGAGAATTCGGCGTGATTTAGAGGTTGGAATCCCTAAGTATTCTTTCCCACAGTCCTTCCAAGTCACAAGTTCAATAAATCAGCATCACCAGGCCAGGTGAGGGGTAATACAAGTGCATTTGACGTAATGTCAGTACTCGAGAGAGGGGTAAAAGCTTTATTCCTAGGAATCCTTGGTCCAATTAGTTGCAACTACCGATATTAATACTCCTCATCTATCTTGTGGAGAAGTCTAAAGGGGAAGAAGCTTATGTGCCGGATACCCTTCTCTTGATTGATTGCCTCACGATTCATCACATTCCATCTTATTCTTGTTTTCTTAAGCTAGGTTTAGGTTAATATTAGGAGACCATCAACATGACTCCCTTTTTTTCCATCTAGTTCGTATGAGGGACGATTAGTAGTTCTAATTTCTAATCCTCTTTGAAAGGATGCGATATCCGAACTCTTCAAAGTCCGCAACATGTATTACTTGTTGCAGCCCAGGTGTACTTGGCAGGTGGCGTTAATGCTTGAGCCTATCAAAGAACACGAGGGGAAGTGCATTTACAACGTGAAGTATCTCCCTTTTATGATTGATTACCCTTGCTTATTTCACCCCCTTGTTCTTTGCAGAGAGTTCTAATTCTTACGACCTTCGCACTTTAGTTTTGAAAGTAATTAGATTAGGACACTACCCAATTTCGTTTCAGACTAGATATATAGGCGAGATGAGGCTACTTCAATAGTACTTCTCGATCTCTATGAGTTTGTTATCCGAGCTTTTTTTGTAGGGGTCCACTTTTCTTTATTTATTGACACGACCCTCACACTTGTGGTATTCTATCACATCAAGGATTCTAAAAAGAATTGAATTAGAAAACATACCTAGGTAGCATTATTGTCAATGAAGTCGAAATGATAAGATGCTTGGAAATCGCAAGGGCGCATCTACGGAGGTGGTACTTACAGGAAGTAAGGGGCAAAGTTGAGAGGGAACGTCATTTATTTTTAAAGCGTGAGTGAAGGAAGTTGACGGGTCACCTCCCTTTATTGGGGCTGTCCATATAGGTGGACACACCCATATGGGGTGATCGAGTGCCACCTCTCTTGAGGGACCATACAGGTCTCCGTAAGAGATTTCACATACATGGTCTTATGGATGCGTGTTTTTCTCGGGGAAAAGAATTCTAGAGGTAGTTTTACTATATTGGGAGTATGTTGCCTTATATAGTCTTCTCTTATAGAGTATATGGCTAGAGTATAGCAGGTTGTACCGCCCATTATGACTTTGCAGCTCTTTATTAATTCAAATCTCTATGATTCAATACGGGCATATACTACTTTCGTTATACTCCCCTATTTGTCCCTCTCTCTCGTTGTACCGATGGAAAGTATATATGCCTATTTCACTTCTATGTATGCATGAAATCCCAAGAATAATTGATATACAAAAATTAAAAACTTCAATTTGGACTCTAAAACATACGAATCATGAACTAATGGGAGGATTAAAAGTGATGAGGTTCATAAACGCTTCTTATCAAATTGTCAATCCAATATCTAGGAGCGATTTGAGGGATAGACTAGCTAGATAATAGGCACTGATAGCTACTAAAAGAGTACTTCTCGGTCTCTATGAGTTTGATATCCGACTTTTTAGTCCACTTTATTAATTGACCCGACCACGTTACACTACGGTATTAACGATCACATCAAGTTCTAGAATTGAATACCAGAGAAAACATACCCTAGGAGCTTTATTGTCAGCCAATGTAAATGAAGTAAGATGCTTGGAATACAGAAGGGCTTTGGCGTCTAAAGGGGGAGGGGTGGGTATAAGGAAGTAGGGGTGATACGATGCGCCTCTCAGGAGATTCCTTATGGTCTCGTATGTTTCACATCACGAGGTCTTCAATTGATGCGTGTTTTCTCGAAAAAAATTCAAGAGTAGTGACTATATGAGTATGTTGCCCAGTATAGTCTTCTTGTAGACTATATATGACTAGGTATATAGGTGTATGCGCGTTCATGACTTGCAGCTCTTTGTTAATTTAAATCTCTATAATAATTCATCACGCAGGGCATATACTACTTGTATACTTCCCCGGCTATTTGTCTCTACGATTTGTACTTACTGATGAGTACATATGCCCTATTTCACTTCTATGTATGCATGAACTCCCAAGATAATGTGATATATACAAAAATTAAGAAACTTTAATTTGGACTCTAAAAACATACCAATCATGATCTAATGGAGTCTTGCAGACAGTAATGAGGTTCGAAGACACTGCATCAAATTGTCAATAATACTATCGGACCTAACTAAGATGTGAGAACTAGGGAAATTATAAATGTTAAACCTTGGGTTGCCTTGCAAGAGCAAGCTTGTTTAAAAATTCGAGGTCCCTGATATACATGTCATAAGCTTACCTCATGGAAGGTCAAAAAGATGTATTCCCTCACACTAGTCTATCATGTAATACCTCCATCACCAGGTATAATTATTCAGCCCAATTTAATGTTCATTATCATCTTGAGCGTACTTTTTCTCTTCAGTAACTTACTTTCTACTACTCACTTGAGGTGGTGGATCTTAGTAGAAGACAATATGGACCCGACCATCTAAATCACAACTTACTAGGGAACAATTTGAACACAGGTTGGAGTTAAGCGACCACATGATGACCATCTTTGAATTAAGCTTACACCCGCGGTTTTATGAGCCGATTGGGTGATATAATTGCTTGGTTCTCTCCTTGTATAATCTTGAGGTTTTCATAAGAGGCAAAGAGCCATTCATCTAGCTCATTTAGTTTGTGCCAAACTTTATCTTTGGTTCATGTAAGGGAAGGGGTCAAAGTTTAGAAATTTAAGCAGCTTTAAATATGCTTTATGCTCAAGTTCGACTAGCTTGAGGGACAAGCCTTTCCGTAGACTGCCAGCCTATAGGGGTGCTCCTTATGGGTGTTTTATATATTTAATTGATAGGACCCAAGAAGTGCAATCATCTAGTTTTGTCCGAACAAATCCATTCCTATGAATTGTGTATGGCTCTAATTTTTCTCAAGGACCTTCGCTTTAATTTAAACGTGATTGGATAATTCCACTTGACCAATCGTTTGAGGGATGATAAGGAGTTGAGGTTTGATGATGCAACCCCGTATCGTTTTAAAAACAGCTAGCTGTAACTTGTGTGTTGGAAAAGTGGGTACCCACTTATCACGAATTGTGGCTCTAGGTAAGCCAAATTCTGAGGAGAAAAACTTTCTGAGAGAATTTGATCACTCCCTAGCATCACTACTTTAGGTAAACCTTGCGCTTCATATCCAATTTGTGGACACATATGATCACATAACTAGGATAGAATTATTCTCCATTGAGAGTTGAGAGAAGGGTCCAATGAAATCCTATCCCCTAAGCGTCAAATACCTCACACACTTGAATAGAATTTTGTGGCATTCGCCATGGCGTCTAGAGAAATATTACCGTGTGTATTTGGCAATTATGTCACATAGTTGTACACACATTACATTTGGTATGTCTTGGAATAGTGTGTGTGCGAAAATAAAAACCTTAGTACGAGGATTTTCAGCTATCTTGTTTGCATGATATATAATGTCCACACTGCTAGTCATTGGAATGGAAATGCTCTAGAGTTCACTCCCACCACTTCTTCAGTAGAAGCGCTTGCCTCCTAACTAATTGATCAACACTTTATATTCAAACATGTATGGTTCTTCACAAATGTAGTATTTTTAGGTCTGGGAAAATAATTTCTTCTTTCTTATGTAGGTAGGTGTAATATTTGGGGAGAATTCTTGAAACTATAATAGTTGGCAAGAATCTTCAAACCAAGAGGGTTCTTTTTTCCTCTCACTTACCACTTGCGCTATACATGTATTCCTCGAGGAAGCGCCTTCATTAAAAGATCCCCTTCCCTTAAGAGAAATACTCATATTCGGATCTTCAACACGGGATAGGTGAGTGCGAAGCAGCTTGAGATTTTCTTACCCCTGGCACATGTCCTTAATCTCTGGGTCCGAATTCACTGCAACAATAAAACCCAGCCAATTAGGTCATACGTTAATATCCTAATTTGGTTAATAGATAATGGAGTGTATCAGAATGATTTGGTGTAAACTACGACTTTAGATAACACCAAATAAGAGCTTAAAAATTTGTGCATAAAAGCAAAGACTATAGTGAGAACCACTTTTTCGGAGGTTGTGTAGTTTCATGCACATCGGTTAAGGTCTTGTTGGCATAATAAATATGTTGGAAGTGTTTATTTCTTCGTTGTCCCAGGACTGCCCAAACCACATAATCACTCGAGTCACACATAAGTTTAAATGACAGACTTCAGTCCAGGATGATCATGATTGGGGTTTGAATGAGTTTCCCTTTCAAAGTGGAGAAGTCTTTATGAACCATCTATAGAACCCTGCATGCCCTCGAAAACTCTGGATAGCCTTAACTGAAGTAGCTGGAGGTAGTTTTTAATAGTTTGAACTTTAATCTTGTCCACCTCGATGCCCTTTTGTGAGATTTTGTGTCACAAGACTATCCCCTCAGGAACTATAAAGTGACATTTTTCCTAGCTCTCGTAACTAGATTTGTTTTCTCACATCTAGCCAACAACTTTTCCAAATTTTTGAGGTATAAATTGAAAGAATCTCCAAAGAGTATTGAAAAATCATCCAGGAATACTTCATTGATGTCTTTCATGAAATCCTCACAAATAGCTAGCACACATCGTTCGAAGGTGGCGGGGGTGTTGCACAATCCGAAGGGCATGCGGTGATAAGAAAATGTGTCATATGGACAAGTGAAAGTGGTCTTCTCTTGATCCTTAGGGCTGGGCGATGGGAATTTGTAAAAAGCCCAAAAATCCGTCGAGAAAGCAGTAATATGAATGTTCGGCCAATCACTCGAGCATTTGATCAATAAATGGTAAGGGTTAATGGTCCTTTCTTGTTCATCATTCAACTTCCTATAATCAATGTAGACACGCCATCCAATGACCGTTCTCGTAGGGATCAACTCATGCTTCATATTTTCCACCACTATATATTATCCCCCCTACCCCATTCTTCGGCACCACTTGTACTGAGCTCACCCACGCACTGTTAGAATAGATCACCCCCGGTATCCAGGACTTTGATGACATCAACCCTCACCACCTCCTTCAGGTTCGGATTAAGTGTCCTTTGGGGCTGGACCCCAGGTCTATAGTTCTCTTCCATCAAGAACTTATGTGTGCAAAAGAACGAGCTAATTCCCTTGATATTTGAAATCTTCCATACAATAGCCTTCTTAGGATTCTTGAGTATGTACTTGTAGTAATTTTTCCTTCTGCTGGACTAATAAATTTGAGGCAATGATAACGGGAAGTTTCGAGCCCTCATCAAAGGCATACTCATGGTGCTTTTGGTAGTTCCTTTAATTCCGGCTTAGGGCCTCTTCTCGATGGATTGTTTCATTTTTTTCTTGTTATCCTTTAGTATATCATCAAACTTCTCTTCAATCGCCAAGTTGGTGATTCTCCAAATAGTGATCTATATTATTCATCTCCTCCTTTGCGACTTGAAGGATCTCTTCTTGTGAATGTGACAAATATGTCCATTCTTCTTCTTTCAAACTGTGTGTTGAATTAAAGTTCTCTGTCCAACTTTCTTCCCCCTCATTCCATTTTGTATCTAAATCCATAGAGACCGCAGTGAGTTGTCATCCATTATCAGTGTCAGGGATGGACTGCTCAGTATGAATACTACTGAGCTCCTGAAAATACTCCTGCTCTCTTTGCACAAAGTCATTAAAGACCTCCACCCAACACAAATCCCTCGATGTTATTGTTTGGACTTGGTATGTTGAAGGACAACACTCTTGCCATGAATATGAATTATATAATGCATGTGATTCTCCAACCTTACAGATTGAGTACAAGCAATCCTGGTTTGTGAGAAAGGATGACTCAAATTGCCCATTTACAATCCATTGGTCCAACAATTCTAGCTGCAAGGTTAACAAGCTCTTCACACTGGCCATGAATTTATTCTCTTGCAAAACAAGATGGAGAGTAAGGTCAGAGGTAAAGATTATATTATCAAACAAATAAAATAAAAACCTAAGACTAATAGCTAAATTAATAGACTTCTAGTGTTCCTAATATCCTAAAGTACCCGGTAACGGTGCCAAAAACTTTATGCGTGTAATTTGTAAGTGTACGGGTCATATCAAGTACTAAAGTGTACTTTAAAGAGAAGGATGTCAAACCCACAGGGACTAAGAAGTACTCGTACTAGCTATAGTTCTATTATCTAGCCAAATTGAAATTTGGGTGTTTCTACCTAAACCTAAGATAATCTATGTGCTAAAATCTACTAACAACAATGTTAACTACTGGGGTAGATCTATAAGAACGAGGAGATATTCGGGCAATAAATCTCCCCTGTGTTCTTATGAAAATATATAGACAAATATTTTTATATTAATGATTGGAAAGTTTTGGACCAACGGTTCCTAAGTTGTATTAAATCCCTCTCTCAAGGCAATCAATTACCTAATACCCTTTTTGCATTAATCATTTTAGGGAAAGTATATCTTGGATGTGTAATGGGAAAAGACATCTTAAGACACGCTATTGAGTGCGTACACACACTCACACAAGTGTATGTATCGTCAAAGTAATAAAGCTTATACCGGTAAGCTCGTGTCGAACACTAGAAATGGGATGCTAGTAAAGTAAAGTCTACTAAGGTATTTAGCTACTTCATAAGATAAAATATAGAGTTGGTGATACCAAATGCTCTTAAAATCAATTAAGGAAGGGGATAAGATGGGGGAAATACTCAATGGGATCTAGGGTTGTATGGGGTTTAGACTTGATTACGGTGTTCTTTATGGACTAATGGTGATTATTTTGTTGCCTTGGTAAGGGTACACACAAGGGCAACTTAACGTACTTCACGTGCACTGTAGCGATCATCCTAATTCAATATTTCTGAGTAATACACTCTAATTCCACCCCATATGTCTATGGTGATAGAATAGAGTATTGCTGGACCTAGACTGCCCGTGGAAGACCACTACATATATCTATTCTAGTGGGGTCTCGGGCTGTCACCCCGACTTCCACCTTGTGCATGCACAACTATCAACACTAATCTAGGACTAGCGTGTGAAAATATGCCGTCGTCCATCGACTAACGGTTCAATATTGTTGCATCACAAACATGCCACAAACAACTAATTAGCCAATACTCAATAGATAATAAAGATGTTCAAGTCTTCATCCCATACAACTCTAGAACAAATGTTCTAGCCTAATAACATGGAGTTCATACAAAAGTAATTAGCATTCAACAATTAAAACATCCATGTTCAACAAATAAATGACAAAGACAAATGATCGATACTAAGTGAGGATGCGGATCTTTGTCCTTATTGGAAGTTCCCCTTCTTCGTTGATGTGCTCGGACACTCCGGATCGGTGGAAGAATAATGGGAACAACTGCTTCCAATTGTGGGTGTCGCCCCTTGCGTTAAGCCTAAGAATCAAACATAAAAACCCTAATACGGTTGCAAAAATCTTTATATAGGCGGTGAGTGACACGTGATAAGCACTCAATTGATCATGTTTTTATATCAATTCAATGTACATTATGTAAATTCAAGTAATTCTTTTCCATTGATACTTAAGTTGTGTTAATTCTTATTTTCAGAGCATAGAGAGCTTCGAAGCGAAACAGAAGAAATACAGTACAAATTGAAGCTATTAGCAGACTTTCGGAAGCCATACGGGTAAGCTTACGGCCGTAAGCATGCCCGTATCTTTCTCCTCCTAAAGATACGGGCATGCTTACGGCCGTAAGCAATTGACATGGGAACTCTAAGCACACACCTCCCAAAACATACAGAGAGCTACACCCAGCACACATATGGTCGTATCATCAATAGTGTAACTGGGAAGAAGCTTACGCACACATACGGCCGTGAAGAGCGCCCATATGCCTCGTGCTTTCGATGGGAGTTAACCCAATTTATACCGATTTTGAGTCCGACCGACCGATTGGTTTACTAACTCATATGTATTAACTGAACCCTATAAATTGGGAATTAGGGTTTAGAGAAGGGGCTTTGGATCTTGAACATCATCAACCCCTTGGAGGCTCCCAAACTTCTCTCCATCTTGGAGATTAGGGCATCATTGAAGACTTTGGGAGCAAAGGAAGAAAGGCAAGCATTGAAGAGACACCGCCAATGGTCATCGCTAACGGTCATCGCCAACGGTGGAAGGAAGAGTGTTTCTTATCATGATTCGCATCTTTTCCTCTTTGATCAGATTGGATTTGTGTTCCCATTTATGGAGAACTAACTTGTTAGATAGTTGGGCATGATGAACATCCGGATTTATGCTTAATCTTGTTTTGTATGAATTTCTATATTTGAATGAATATTTCAATGTTTGAGAACCTATTGAATGTGTTTTGTATAGTATTGATTCTTTTATGGTGCGACAACTCTAAGTGTCAATTTAGATCTATAGAAGGTGTAGACAATAATGCTCCCTCTATATACCCTAGATCTACTTCATTAGGTTGGAGTTATGAACATGCCGAGAGATCGGGTGTTTAGGAGAGTGACTATGTAAAAAGCGAATTCATTCCCATAACTCTTCCAAGATTATGTGTTTTCTTAGAACTACTCACTTTGTGAGATTAGTAACTCAGCTTCTTGAAAGAGGGGCTTATATTCATCAATATGAAATCCATACCTGCCCCAATCTATAAAAATCCAGAGGGGATTCAATGCCCGAGTATCTCCCTTCTTTGCTTGTTTGTCATCGCTATCTTTATCAAGTGTTCTTAAGCCAATTTTCCTTTTAGTAATTTTATTAGAAAACCATCAACCTTTGGATAGACTAGGTAGAAGATAAGTGGATAGGATTAGTGGTCAAGGTCCTTGTGATTTTGATATCTGACTTTTATTAGTCCACTTTATTATTTGATACTCTACCCGCACTTAAGGCCTAGCATTAGTATCACAATACACGCGAACAATGTGTTGGTGCTTAAGACCGACGGTGTCCCGACTTTTAATGCGCTTTGAAATCTCTATTCCTCGATTACCAATACATCTTATTTTAAGATCGACGTGTCCCGACTTTTAATACTCCTGTGGAATCTCTTTTAAGTTGATTACTTGACGTTAGTCCTTCATTTCTGTTTATAGCGATCTTCATTAAGTAGCTTCGATCGATGACCATTTCACATCGGATTGACCTAAAATTTGGACCGAAGTGTTTTTTATTTGTCAATCTTCAATTTGAATGATGGAGATTGTGTTTGGAGTCCTATACCTCTTGTAATAAGTTTCGATCGCTACTGTTAAGATATTCGTGATTCTCTTTCTCCTTTCAAAATTGGCTCGTTGTCATGGAACACCTAGTCCTTTAGGCACATGATCATCCCTGCTTGTTGTCTCTTTTAAATGTTGATAATAACTTGCATTAATGCATAAACTTCCCCATTTAATATAGAAATTCACTAAAGTAAGTGCTCCTGCCACTTTACATAACAACTGCATGTAATTGAGTCAATTCATCATAAATACAACATTAATTTCTCATTTTAGTTCTCAATTATGCATATTAAGCTATCTAAATATGTATATATTTGAGACCTAACACTCGCTCTCCTTAATACCCGATTTCTTGGCATACAGACAACACTCTCTATTGAGGTAGGTCTACAGACAAGGAGCCGTTTGCTTCTTCCCCCATATGGACTAAAATAGGTTTCAGGGTTGTCGCTATGTAGAAAACTATTATAATAAAACCGTTCAATAGATACTCAAAACAAAAGCAATCAAATAATAATAAAGATCAATGTCACAAGTTTTCATCATGCCCAAATACCTAACAAGTTAGTTCCCAATAAAAGGGCAACATAAATCCAATTCAAAAAGATATGAAGGGATTCCAATAAACATAAACAAACTTCCCTCCAACGTTCCCTCCACTGGTCACAGCCTCTAGTACACAGATCTTCAATGAAGAATAGTTGGTAGTCAATAGCGGATCCCTTCTCAATCCCAAATGTCAGTATTTATAGAGTTTTCGTCAAATTCAATAAGTTTGGAAAGATGTCAAGATAAATTTGGAAATCTAGATAAAATCCTTGAAATTTCGGATCTGGATAATATTGTGAATAGGGGCCATACGGGCATATGCCTACCAGTATGGTCTCTTGAAGGCTCTGGACGGTTGCACATGGAGGGGCCATACGGGCGTATGCCCGCCCGTATGGTCTTGTAGCGTTTTCAGAGGAATTAACTCATGGGCCATACGGGACCGTATAGGTGCCCGTATAGTCTTCTGACTCGACACGGCTTTAGGTGAACTTTGTGTAGGGCCATACACGAGGCCAAATGGGTACTGTGATGGGGTCGCTTTACTCCTCCGAACTCCTTGTTTTGGCTCCTTTAAATATTGGGGTATTTCGTCTCATTTTGTTTTGGGTGTTCGTGGTCTTTTTTAGCTTCCAACTTCAGCATTTTTGCCTTGAATACCTTTTGAAAACCCTTTTGCTCTTTTATCGATCATTTCCCCTCCTCATAAGAATATCTCTAATTAAGTATAAGTGGGCTATGATTCCACCAAATAGTATGCGAAGTATGTATGAATATACATATAAATATGTATAATTAAACACTTATTAAGCCTCTTTATAACCTCTATTGTGACGCCTCATAAAACGCCATCACTTGAATTGCTATCCGTTAGCAACCCATCCTTCCTCACGGGAAGACGCACACCACAAAATCTCAGACATTTCAGTATTTCTACAACATAGTCATAAAGCATCCTTCCCCGATGAAGGACACGCTCTTTCATCGCTATAACCTCCGTGAAAGCCTTGCTCTATTGGTGATAGCTCTTGGAAAAGAGCTATTTGAGTAGGTGTTTGTTAAGGAATTTAGAGTTGAAAAGTGCAATATTGAAATGAATACATGTTGTTTTAGCTCTAAAACTACATTACTTGTACATTTGTGTTGTCTTGTATGCTTCGTAAATGTTTTACACTGCTTGTAGTTGATAAATGCTAAAACGAGTGAAGTATTTTGCACCTTGTGTCACTTGAAGTAAACGATAAGAAAACATCGCGATGCTACAACTTGGCATCGCGATGTTTAATAGGGACAGAGTGCCAAATTCACCCAGAAAGATCGATCGCGATGTTCTCCAAAACATCACGTTCCAAAAGGAAATAACATCGCGATGTGAAATCGCAACATCACGATGTTTAACAGGAGCTAAAGGCAATTTTCAAGCGGAAAGACAAATCGCGATGTCCGTCAAAACATTGTGATGGTACATTTCTAGGGTTTCTTATTAGGACCAAAAACATCGCAATGTCATTTCCTTGCATCGCAATGTCGATTGCGTTGGGTATAAATAAGGAGAAATTAGCTAGGGTTTGGTATCTTTGCTTGGTGGAGACTGCACGTGATAACACAGATCCTGAGGGCGATTTCAAGCGCCTTGGAGCTGGAGATTGTACATTTATGAGAGGGAACTTCTTGTATCTTGTCTTTAATGTTAAGAACTCTTTAGTTCATTTATGGATGTTTGTATGGATGCTTTCATTGCTATTGATTTATCTTTTGCAAATGGTAGCTTAAAACATTACTATTTAGGGTTGTATGGATGCTATGACTTGAAACATTTATTATCCTTGGTTTGATTTGCTATCTTGAATGTGGATGTGCTCTTTGAATCTTTCTCTTTATTCCTCATTAGTTGAAAGACAATGAGTATCTTTAACTTCAAGCACTATGAGAAATCTAGGCTAGTAAGTAGAGTAGAGGATTAGGATGGACGGAGTGACACCGATTTGTCCTCTCACTGAGAAATTAGTAGAGGCAATTCCATGGTAGTGGTAGAGTGTTGTCCTATAATGCTTCTACTGTACCGATAGAAATATGGACTTTAGATGCATGATCCTTAAAAATAAGGTCCTGTAGGATACACTCAGAGTGCACACAAGCACATCATTTTATCATTTACACGCCCACATCCATGTTCTTGATAACATAGCATCCCAAGGAGAAAACCCTAACAAGTCTAGCAATCAAATACAACCCTAGGTCATCCATTCTGAGAATTTACCCCCTTTACCCCTCTGTTCAACAACAACTCACTTACAACCAATCACAACCTTCAACATTACATAATCAACCTTTTTACAAACTCAATCATAAGTAGGAAAATCTAATATCCGTTCTCTTGGGATTTTGACCTGGTACTCACCGGTTTATTGCTTACGACAACGTAGTGCTTGCACTCAAGTTTTCTAGTCAACAAGTTTTTGGCTCCGTTGCCGGGGAACAGTGTAGATTTTTTCTATAATAGTTAGGGTACTTTAATTTTGTTTTCCAGTGTTTGTCATTTCTTTAGCGTTTACAACTTTGTGCGTATCTAGAAATAAGTATACCTATTATATTTCTTTTTGAATTCGGGGAAGTGTGAGTGCTACTCATTGAAGGGTATTGCAATGTCTTTCAGGTATGGGGTGGTTGAAAAAGAATACACTAAGGCAGTGGACATCAAACCAGATGTTATCAACATGGTGTAGGGATCATTACATTTCGGCGACGCATCATGCACGAGGATCCTTATCTCAGATATACGCTCATTTTAAAGCTAAGTGACGCTTTTACCCAAGGCAAGCAACCGTAGAGCATATTAAGAGCAAAACTGCTTTCCATTCTCTGGCCAAGGGAGAAGCAAAGGATTGGTATAGATCATCGATATCTAAAAGTGACAAACACTTGGGAATCCATAAAGAAGACGATTCGCAAGTAAGTATTTTCCAATCGTAAAAAGATTGTGAAACTAAGGGCAGACATCATTTCATTCGCACAAGGCTTAATTGAAACCATTTGTGAAGCATGGGGAAGGTTTAGGAGGATACTCAGAGACTGTCTTGTCCATGGATAGTAACAGAATGGAGAATTTGCATGAATTATCGAAAATTGAACAAAGCCACGCGAAAGAATCATTTCCTGTTATCCTTCATTGATCACATGTTAGACCGGTTGGCCGGGCAGGAATATTATTGCTTCTTGGATGGTTACTCTGGGTACAATCAAATTGTAATAGCACTCGAAGATCAAGAGAAAACGACATTCACGGGCCCATACGGGATGTTTGCGTTCAAAAGGATGCCCTTTGGGTTATGCAATGCCCCAGCAACATTTCAAAGAAGTATGATGGCCATATTCTCAGATATGATCGAAAAAAGTATGGAAGTCTTTATGGATGATTTCTCATTGTTTGGTGAATCGTATGATTATTGTTTAGCAAATTTGGAGAGGACCTTGAATAGATGCAAAAAGACCACTTTAGTACTCAATTTGGAGAAATGTCACTTCATGTTAAAAGAGGGAATTGTATTGGGACCTGAGAATATCGTATCGAATTTGGTACGAGCATCGAAAGTGACAAAGCAGTCAAAGTGGAGGTAATCGACAAGCTACCACCCCCCAACTTTCGTAAAGGGTAATGGGGAGTTTTCTTGGGTATGCAGGCTTTTACAAACGTTACATCAAAGATTTCTCCTTGATAACCAAGCCTATGAGCAAGTTATTAGAGCAAGATGTCCCCTTAAAGTTTGATGACAAGTGTTTGAAGGCATTTAAGGAAATCAAGCAAAGGCTTACATCCGCACCCATCATCGTCAACCCGTATTAGACGTTGCCATTTGAAATGATGTGTGATGCAAGTGATGTGGTAGTAGGGGCAGTGTTGGGGCAATGAAAGAACGGAGTATTTCACCCTATATACTATGCAAGCAAGGCTTTGAATCATGCCCAAGCTAACTACACAACTACGGAAAAGGAGCTGTTGGCTGTAGTCTATGCATTTGATAAATTCAGAGCATACTTGGTGGGTACAAAGGTGATAGTCTACACTAATCATTTGGCAATTAAGTACCTCATGGAAATGAAGGACACAAAAGCCGGATTAATACGCGTTGGGTGTTGCTTTTGGCAAGAGTTTGATTTGGAGGTGAAGGATCGAAGGGAACATAAAATCAAGTTGCCGACCATCTATCTTGGTTGGAAAGCAACGAGGATTGTTCAACTTAATCTATCTCACTTGTGTAGCTCATCATGAAGGCCAAGAATGCGTCCCGCTCTCGCAGAAGAATTACAAAAACTTGGATTAATGCCCATAATCATCGGAATCATCCAAAATATGCATAATCCAAGTGAACTAACACAAGTTTCATAATTTATAAGAATTAGGGCTAAATATGCACAATCCACTCTATCAACACATATATTCGGCCCTAAACATGAGGCATACAGTATATAAAAATAGTTGGCTCATAGAACTAACATTAACACAGAATAAGTTAGAAAAATATAAACTCTATTAAAATTATTCATTTTAATTAGTTTTAATTTATTTAAATCTTATTCAACTCTTTTTTCCCGTTAAAAAGTTAGTCCAAACATTGTTTAGTCCTACTTTTACCCAATCTAAATACCATGAAGTTAGTATCCAAAGGCCGTGGAAAAAAATCAAGTTGAAATAGTACAAGATGTTGAGAGGAAGGGATTTGAATAAAGGGCAAATCGGTGCCAAGTAGCGTAAAAGCTTCTATTATAATTCGTGGGGTTCTGAAAGCCGAACCACTCGGGTCTATTATACACAATCTTATCTTCGCCTTTTCTCGCATTAGGTTGTTTTCTACGCGCTTTGAACCCTATGGACTTCCAAGTCACAGCTCATGTAAATAATCAAGTGGCCTTGAGGCTCCAGGAGGAAGAGATTTTAATCTACTAACAAAATTCATTCATTAGCTTGAGAAAGCTAAGATTTTAGAATATGTTCTTTCCAATGACAAATATTTGAAAGAAATGTTTGAACCCAAGTTGGTTAATATCAAATAAACTACAGTGAATCATATAAAATTTGAATCGAAAGGTAGATTAAGTTCACTGAATTAATTGATACAAACTCATTCCAAAGGCTAAAAACTTAATAAAATAGATTTAGTATATAAAATATACATGCTATCTCAATTTGTACTTAAGTTCTTAATCAAATGTTCTTGAGATTATATCCGAGTTAATTGATAACAGTGACATGCCTCTGTTGTGGATTGAATAACCCACAAACAAAATAAATTATTGTCACACATTTTTTATTTTTATAATAACAAATTTATTAATAAACTTTGAAAATAGAACTACATTAAAAATTCAAAATAAATAGTAAAAATTGTATTTTTTTTTAAATGTCTCTAATTAAAATTGAACTACATTAAAAATTAAAAAAAAAGCACAAGTAGTATTTTTTAAAAAAAATGCCTCTAATTAAAATTGTTGTATTTTTAAAAAATGTCTAATTAAAAATTAAAAATGCCTCATGTGACATGAAATAGACCCTCGATTCAACTTATGCCAACATTCAAAATCCGGTATGTAGGAAGTTACAACGGATTTCAAAATTTATCAAAAACCCTCAAAACAAACACCAAGTTTTAAAATCAAGGATTTTGAGTTATTCCCTCCAAGCAAAGGCTACCCAAATAGGCTTCTTTGGAATGTAGCTAAGAAACAATAAAGTAGGATGACGATAAATTTTGATAAATTTATGCAAGTTTAGTATTAAACTAATCCCTATCCTTGGTGTTTGGATGGTTTATTAAATAGGTTTGCACCCTCAAAGATTCTGTTTATTTTTTAAGCTAAACGAACATCAAAATTTGAATTTAACTGATTTTTTAAAATATTATTTTTACTAAACAAACATCAAAAATTGTATTTAACTGATTTTTAAAATATTATTTATATACATACATATCTTTTATTATAAATAGAATAAAATAAAAATAAAAATAAGGAGCGATGATTTTATATATGACGTTATTTGTACGGTCCACAGAAAGCAGCCGCGGGAAACCTCTCTCAGCCTCGCCACCCACCTTGTCATCTTCTCATATTAAACCCTAAACCCTGGAAACCATCCAAGAACCCAATTTCTTCTATTATTTTTCGGAGCAATCAGTCTAAAACTCCTTAGCAATGTTCGCTTCATTGTCCCCACTCCACCCCATTTCATTACTTTATCCACCATTGTTGCCCTTCTCTCCTCCTTTGCAAATGGTGAATCAAATCCAAATGGGTTGGTTTTCTCGTGGATTTCTGATCATTCTCATCACTTTGGTGTTGGGTGATGGGTTTATAGAGAATGGGATTGCGAGCTCGGTTACTTATGATAGCAAGGCATTGGTTATTGATGGGCAGAGGAGGATCCTGTTCTCGGGTTCTATTCATTATCCTCGGAGCACACCCGACGTAAATGAGAAGCTTGTTTTCAGTATCAATCCTCTTGCAGTTTGCCCTTTACTATGGTTTTCGTGTTTTTTTTTTCTTTGTGTAGGTTTGGCCAGAAATTATTAGGAAGTCCAAGGAAGGGGGATTGGATGTGATTGAGACTTATGTTTTCTGGAACTACCATGAGCCGGAAAGAGGGCAGGTAGGAAATGGTTGAGTGATTGAAAATTGGATGTATTTCTTTTGCTCTCATTCTAAGTTCATTTTGTTTCACAATCTTGTAGTACTACTTTGAAGGAAGATTTGATCTGGTGAAATTTATCAAGGTGGTTCAGGAGGCAGGACTTTATGTGCATCTGAGGATTGGCCCTTATGCTTGTGCAGAATGGAACTATGGGTTTGTTTCGTAATCCATTCTGAATAATTGCACGCACTTGTTACCTAAATTTCTATTATGTAGTTATCAACATGCAGGATTTTCTCCAATATTGAAAATTGAAAGACATGCTGTATTTAAGCAATTTATAACTTTCAAAATAAATTAAGCAAATTACATTTACAGTAGCTTACCTGAGAATATATCTTTGTACTTCCAGTGGCTTCCCATGTGGTTGCACTTCATTCCTGGAGTTCAATTTCGACAACCAACAAACAGTTTCAGGTAAACTCCAAGCATGAATCACTAACATACATTAAGAAATTGGGCTATTCTTTCCTATTCCTTAAAGGATAACAGTCCTTCCAAAGGATCTTGTCTTTTGAGAGCCTAGGTTGCACACCTAATCAGTTTCTTTTGTTAATGGTGAACTCAAGTTTACTCTTAAGTGCTAACACAGGAAGCAATGGCGAAGTTTCATCATCACAAAGATAGTAAATCTTATGAAGGATGAAAACCTTTTAAGGCCACAAGGTGGCCCAATCATTCTTGGCGCAGGTAATACTTCCAATTTATGGAATGTATCCCTTGATGAAAGCTAATGATTTTCCGTCCTGGGAGGAAGTCTCACTGATCTACAGGATTCATCTTTATCAGGTTAAAATTAATTTTACATGCATACATGGAAATGTTATCTAACAGATTGAAAATGAATATGGAAATGTTGAATGGGCATATGGTATTGGTGGAGCATTGTATGTGAAGTGGGCTGCATCTACGGCTGTTGCGCCTAAATACTACTGTTCCTTGGGTGATGTGCAGCCAAGAAGATGCACCCTGATCCTATTGTAAGCCTCAATCAAGTTAACACTGGTTTAATGGTTTGCAACTTCAGAATGAAAAGAATTGAAATTCTCAACTGTCACTTCAGAATGAAAAGTGAATTATCGACAAATTTAGATGTGAAATGGCAGCTCATTTCATTTCACTTCAAGATACTTGATCACCTTTATTTCCAATAATAAATATGTCTATGTTGTAGATAAATACTTTGCAATGGTTTCTACTGTGATACATTTACTGCAAATTCACCTGCCAAACCGAAGATGTGGACTGAGGGTTATACTGGAGTGGTAAACATCTGTGCCATATCTTTCTATTAGGTTCTTCTTACTTAACCACTGAAGTATGAAGTCTGCACTCCATTGTTTAATGATCTTATAGGTTTCTGTCATTTGGCTCTGCAATTCCTTTCAGACCAGTTGAGGATCTTGCATTTTCTGTTGCGCGATTTTTTGAAACTGGTGGCACCTTCCAGAACTACTATATGGTATCAACTATCTTTAAATTCTAAAGATTAACTACATGCAAATTCAATTCTGTTTTCTTACATTGATGGTGGTTTCAGTATTTCGGAGGAACCAATTTTGGAAGGACGGCTGGAGGTCCTTTAATTGCAACTAGTTATGATTATGATGCTCCAATCGATGAATATGGTACTCTCATCAAATTAGTACTAGAAAAGTTTGTACAATGGTTGTAATTGAATTGTTCCAAGAAGGTTGTTTGGTAGTTAGCATAGTTAAGCTTATGATACTTCACTATCACTGTTAGACAACCAGAACATATAGGATGCACCAATTTGACATAACTCTAGGATTCATGAAGGAATCAAATGTCCAAAGAGAAAGATGAAAATTTGAAAAGACTTGAGATCATAAAATGATGCCATTGTACAATAAGAAAACATAGAAATTTATCTCATCACAACTTGGAGATCTCTTATCTAGTTTGCAGATCTAGAGTCAGAGAAAATATTCAAGAGAGGAAACAACTAGCAATATGTTCAATAAATAGTTACAAGGATTCTAGTATAGATTCCAAAAGCTACTTTTGAAATCCATTGTGTAGTCCATCAAGCCATCAACAAGAAATTAACTGCTAGCAATATTTAATATCCTTTGACTCTGACAAACAACAGAAGAATTATCTGTTTATTGGATGTTCAATGACTGAATGGCAATTGACTTATCACCCCCATGTCACCTTGCTGCCTTTAACAGCCTTAATATTAGGTGTAGCTGCATATTAATATAGCTAATAATCTGTTGCTTTGTATTTTCTGTGAACATTTGCATTCTTATCTAAACGTCATCCTCCTATTGTTTAACTCATTTAACTCATAGTCATGATCTTGATATGTATCTTTGTAAGCTGTGATTGTGTGAGAACTTAGCGCCGTCTTTTTCTAAAGCACAGAACTGTTGTTCTTTAAGAGAGAAATCCTTGCAGGTTTCTTTAGGCAGCCAAAGTGGAACCACCTGAAGGACCTTCACAAATCAATAAAGCTCTGTGAAAAATACTTGGTTAACTCTGATCCAAATTATATATCTTTCGGAACAAACTTAGAGGTATATAAGCAAGCCTTCATGATTACCTTTTTCTTGATATTATTTGCTTGTTAAAACTTTTAATTTTCCACACATGTAAATGATAATATACGATATAGTTTTGCTTCTAAGAAAAGTGGGATTTGTTTCCAATGTGCTCCCACATAAAAATAAGATGGAAATTGGCTTTTTTTTTTTTTCTGTTCATCAAGTTAATATTTTTGCAGATTAGTTTCTCCTTGACACTTTTACATCCTTTCTGTATGACAAAGATATTGACGCAGAAATGAGCCAAATCAGTTCTGTATGGGTGGAATATTTTCTTTAAAGAAACCATTGTTTGATCATCTTCCTCTTCTTTAAGAAGATAACATCTTGCTAATTTGAAGCCATAATTTTTCAGCTCCATCTTTTTTTAGTGGCATCATACAACAAGCACAACAAGAACAATTGGGTGTAATTTTCATTTCTGTTGATATAAGGTCAATAATTCATGGAAGACAATCTTTACCAAGGAAAGTTATTTGGCATGATTATTTCTCCTCCCAAATTGCCTTCTCAGTTTGTTGCTCTTATCTCAACTATAGAACTCTTGTCTATTATGTGGTTTGCCAGGGGCACGTCTACAATGATTCTGCAGGTTGTGCGGCTTTTCTTGCTAACACTGACCATACCTCAGATGCAAATATTTCATTTAATGGAAACGCATATTTCCTTCCTGCTTGGTCTGTCAGCATTCTTCCAGATTGCAAAACTGTCGTCTTCAACACTGCAAAGGTATGACCTGATCATATACTCTTTGTGATATGGATCATTTCATACTTGTGCATGTTTTTATAAGGTATAAACTTAATACTTAAGTTGGCTAGAGCCTCTTGATCCAAAATGGACATATCCTTCTGCATAATCAATTGGACATGAGTACTTTCAGCATTGAAGAAATTTGAAAATTGAATTTCTGATATCACCTGAAATATCAATATCATTAAATACCGGGAATTCCTTTAAGATCAATTAAAATTTAATGATCTAAATATCCAAAGAGAAATGCGAAATTTAATGAGCTGTGGAGCCAAGAATCTGATATTTTCCCTTTAATAATTTAAGCACCAAGTCTTATAAAGTAATCTTAAAAAAAGAGCTGCCCGGTGTTACAAAACTCCCACTATGTGCATGGTCCGGGGAAGGGACGGACCACTTGGGTCTATTGTACGCAACCTTCCCCTAAGAGGCTATTTCCACAACTCGAATCCATGACCTTCAGGTCACTTGGTGACAACTTTATCGTTGCGCCGAGGCTCTCGAAACACTAAACTGTGAAATTTTCTCCTGTAAATCAGTTATAATTATGCATGACTGACTGCATGGCCTTAATGTGATCAAGTGATGAAGAACATGTATATTTAATGATAGAAATAATTGTAAGATGATTTAACTTGTAGTTACTGGATTGTTTTTTCTTCTTCATGTTCTCCGAGAAACTAATTTTATAGCTTGGTCTCCGTCTTGATTGAAGGTTGTTTCACAAAAGACCCTTGGAGATTCGTCACATGAACCTAAAGTCAGCTCACAATTCTCTCTAGCAACATCACCGTGGAAGTGGTATCATGAAAAAGTTGGGACATCAGATAATTACTCATTTACTGCTCCAGATCTATTGGAACAGATTAATACCACAAAGGATGCCAGTGATTATTTGTGGTACTCAACAAGGTAAGTGCATATGAAGAATTTGGATTTGCCTCTCTCCTCTGTTGATAAATCAATGAAGTCAAAGCAAATGGGCATGTTTCAGTAGACAAAAACTTAACAATTAGAATCTCAGTTTCTCAAATAAGATGAAGTATAACTCTAGCATATATGTTCAATTAAAAAGGAAATCAACTCTTTTCTGAGATCAAATTACTTTGTAATCATGTATTTTTAAGGGGAAGCTTCTTAGTTCTCTAAGAAAATACCTTCTATTCCATTTGTACAAAAGTCTTTATTTTTTCATACAAATTAAACTGCTCATATATAGTGTTAAGCTTTCAATCTTCTTTCCTATCATGGTTTGCTTAATTTCCGTCCATGCATCATCTGTATCCGGTCACTTGTGTTCTGCAAATGATTTACTAGAACACTTCAAAGGTTCTTGTATTAGTTTCCATCTTCAAAACAGGTTTTCTGTTTGGCAGCATTAATGTAGATGAGGTAATTGCTCCAAAGGAACAGAAGGAAGTATACATACACATCAAGAGTTTGGGGCATGCTGCACTACTCTTTGTTAACAAAGCACTTGCAGGTTTGGATTTGTACTGTGTAGAATGATCCAGTACCTGCTTCATTTGTTTTTAGTAAATAACACAAATAAATCATTTGATGACACCCCTTGTTGTGGCATCAGTGAGAGAGATAGCAAAGATTAAAGACCAGTCTGCTTGACACTGATTCATAGTAAAGGGAAGTTTCTTCTCAACGAACTTGTTTTTGTTGAGGATAGTGGAGAATAGAGTTAAAACCCAAGTCCAAACTATCTTTACCTGACAATGGAAAAGCAATATCTTGAAATTTTGAAAAGATTGGATCTTACCTTACTAAAAAGAGGCAAAACGTTCAAACTTCTACTATAAAATTCGATGAATAGGAAACGTTTACAATTAGAATTCCATGGCAGTAGCCATTTCACACCGATTGTTTTTCAAATAGCATGTTGATGATGTTCTTGTGTATTTTCTTATCCATGGAATATTCATCAAAAAGTTGCTGTAATCAGCTTGTGATAGAACTTCTGCATAAATTCATCTTTCGAAGTGTTCAGTGTTCACACACTCAAAGACAGTGATCTAAGTACTTTATGCTTACCTGATGGACATACAATCGTCTGACTTATTCTGCTTGATTTTGGAACTTGTCAGGATTTGGATATGGAAATCATGATGATGCGAGCTTTGCAATAGATCAATTAATCACATTGAACCAGGGGAACAATTCATTGGAGATATTGAGCTTGATGATCGGGCTACAGGTACATATATAGTCAGAGCAAGACCTGTAAGATTTAGAATAAAAAATAAACAGGTAAAAATAAATAGGTAACAACAGATCTAACAGGACAAGGAAAATCTTTGTCAAAATAGCATAGTTAAAGAAAGTCAGATCAAGGTGGGCTCCTTCTCGCGTATACTTAATGTATGTTAGGAAGGACACTTTCCAATATTGTCAGAGATCAATGGAAGAATCAAAGAAATTGCTCTTTCTATGTCAGAGTACTGGAAGCATTTTGTTCGGCATCTTGTAGCAAATTTAAAGTTATTAAGTAAAACTAAAGCTGCATGTTACCGCTTTTGATATCGTTTGTTGATAAGATCTCATCCTGGTTGCAGAACTATGGACCTTGGTTTGATATTGCTCCTGCAGGAATCTACTCAGTCATAGTCAACGGATTCATGGAGTATATGCAAGATAAGTCTAGTGGAGACTGGACATACCAGGTAGTCAAATATATCTTCACATAGTTGCATATCTACCTTCATGGTCATCTGCATTGCACTTTTTGAACCTCTGATTTATGATTTAGCTCACATACAAATTTCAAAAAGCATTCCATTATTGATGTTAAAGCAAATTGATTTCAATCAGAACAAATTCATACTCACCAAGGCTTTTAGATGTAAAGATGATTCTAGCTGCAGAATGAAGCTGAATATTTTACCTTGTCTAGCCTTACGTAACCTTTTGATTAGAGGTGTAGCAGGTGGTTGTTAATATTGATGATGATTCTGTGAAATTCTCAGAAACCTTGGAGCTAGCGCTTATGATTCAAACTTGATAATATTTTCTCTCTCTCTCTCTCAGGTAGGCACAGATGGAGAATATCTTGAGCTTAATAAACTTAAGCAAGAAAACAGTCCACTTTGGGCTTCAGGGACCAACCTGCCAATTAATCGGAGTTTGATATGGTATAAGGTATATGTCTTATAGAAATATCCTTTATGTTCAGGACAGCATAAGCATGACTTCACTGGAACATTAAACAGTCTTGGTTAAATATACAACTAACTGCATGGTTCGTTTCACCCCCTCAGACATCATTCACTGCACCTGAAGGAACTGGTCCTTTAGCGCTGAATCTTTCTAGCATGGGCAAGGGTCAAGCATGGGTTAATGGAGAGAGTATAGGACGTTATTGGCCCAGTTATCTCTCTCCGGCTACAGGTTGCTCAGAGAGTTGTGACTACAGAGGACCATATGACTCAAATAAATGTCTCAAGGCTTGTGGCCAACCTGCTCAAACATTGTAAGTCTTAGATGAATTCCTTGCATTTCAGCTAAATGTGGAAAAATCTTGTTAATGATAATTTAATTCCATTCCCCGTCCTTGTATATCATATTTACAGGCTTTCATATGGATGAAATCCCCTCTCCCTTTCATCTCTTCTACAGTAATACAATACAACTGCTAAATACTTTTCAGGTATCATGTTCCTCGCTCTTGGGTAAATCCTGGCCAAAATGTACTTGTTCTGCATGAGGAGCTAGGTGGTGATCCTTCTAAAATCACAGTGTTAACTAAGACAGGACAAGAGATATGTGCACAGGTATCAGAAATAGATCCCCTACAAGTTGGCTCTTGGAAACCAAGCACAGTGTCTAAACCTATGAGCCCTTCAATTGAATTATCTTGTGAGCAAGGATGGCATATTGTTTCTGTTGGTTTCGCAAGCTTTGGCACTCCAAAAGGACAATGTGGGAAGTTCAGCCATGGCACTTGCAATGCAGATGGTGTTCTTCCAATAGTGCAAAAGGTACTACTGAATGAGTTAGTTGTTTGATATTGCTCATATTTGTTTGATAACTGATTTGAAACAAAATTTTATACAAAGATCCTTAAAAGAAAAACTCAGAAACTTGTTACTCAATAACTGCGCTCAGAGATTCATGAGTCCATGAACTTCCTGCTGTTTAAGAATCTGAAAGTGTAAGTGTTGAATAACAAATAATACCCTGTTATCTTTATCTGGTTTATATCTGGTCCAAACTTGCAAGCAAGCTCATATATTAGTGTCTGAGTGGACACTTATATTTTTATAAATCACTGCCAAAGCATGATTGATTCCAATTAACTACTATCCACCTCTACAATCTTCACTGTTTGATGTATTTTCCTGATTTTAAAATACTGAAGTTATGGTCAGATCTCATGTCATGAGCTCTCAGTGCTGACAATAATTATGGCTATAACTGCAGGCATGTCTTGGGCTTGTGAGCTGCTCAGTTACAGTCTCAAGCCTCAAGTTTGAGGACCCTTGCCCGGGAGTAACAAAAAGTCTCGTAGTCGAGGCACTCTGCAGTGAGTAGAGGATGAATTCCATGTCTAGAAACCAATTGTCCAACTACTCAAAAGAATTTCTTAGATTAAATGAATATTTCCTTCTTTATGGTGCAAAATTTATGTGACATATTAGTGAGAAAAAATTAGTTCCACGCAAGTCTAAATCTAAATCTGTATCAACTTGATGGTCTTGGCTCCATGTAAGTCTTGAATTTGGACTGATTTAACAAATGATTATATGGAAACTTCTGAATTATCAAAGAAAACTCTCTCAAACAATGATAGTTACATAAAATTCAAGATTTTGTTTTTTAATTTTTAATTACAACCTCCATCTCAGAGTGCAGCTTGTATTAACATATCAACTTTGCCCATATATCAATCATCTCTGATCCAGATTTGGCTATCCTAACGAGTCCAAGAATTAAGGGGGAACTGTTAAAATGTACATATTTATCCCTTACATGTCCTCATTTTATCTTCACTTGAATAAGGGCATTTTAGACTGTTATAGGGAAAAATCGGGCCGTACACGTGGCACGATCCTGAGGCTCTAACATAGTGGACTGCTCCTAACTAACTGGTCATCATTCGCCTGTCCGGGAGAAGATTCCCTCACGAAGGATGCGTGAGCGCCTGCACTGATGATTCTCCACGACAAACCGCCTGACATGGGGCAGGAGATATAAAAAGGTAGAGGATAAAGAGAAAATAGGGGGGCTCTCCATTGTTATTCACTAAAACTCCTCTCTCTTTCTCCTCCATCTACTCCCACTGACTTGATCATTGAAGAGTCCGGGGATATGCCCCTGGACTTCCCTTGTAGGGACTAAAGGCCCATCAATGGGTATTCGCTACCTCTTAAGAAGGTGACATCCTCGAAGTTGTAGTCCAGCTGAAGCCATTTCCTCATTTCATCAAATACCACCACGATCGAGTATCATCACCTTGGCCCTAACCTTCTTTTTCCTTATAAGTTTATCTCCCTAGAGTGCGAATCCCGAGGATCCTCCGATTTTGAGCATCAATAATTTGGCGCCGCCTAAGGGACATGAGTAAAGAGCCTTGTGAACCAACTAATAGCGAGAGACATGAAGAACCAAGCAACAGACCTCCAAAACAGCGCAATGAGTGCGTCTCGCAATCTCTTGGGGCGGAAAGAAAGTCTTCAGTGCGAGTCCAAGAACGCAAGACATGCGACAGAGAAGAGACTACCAAGATGCCATGCAGCACTGGGTCATCTTAACCCTGGTCTCTTTCGGCGGGGTCACCCCAACTCCACTATGAAGCAACCCTTGCTCTTAAGATACAAAAGCCAAGGTATGCACTCCTATCTATCTCGCCTTTCATTCCTGAGATTTTGGTAGCCCCTCCACCCATTGGTTCCTGATGCCCTAGATAGAGATGTATGACGACACCAAGGACCTAACGAACCATTTAGAGACCTTTAAGGTCATGATGTTGCTATACGTGGCCTACGACGAGGTTCTGTGCCGGGCCTTCCCGGCGATATTGAAAGGCATGGTGTAGATAATAAGTGTTTAATTGACCATATTTTTAGACTATATTTGTATACACTTTGCATGTGATTTTGATGAAATTTAGCCCACTAATACTTAAATTGTGTTAATTTTGTGTAATTGGACACATCAAGGGCGTTCCAAGGGCGAGAAGAATTTTTGAAGTCATTTCAAGCAACTTGGAGTAGAAATAAGCAGAAGTGAAGACCCAAACAGACCCATCTGGCCCATGGAGATTGCTCTGAGTTGCCTGTAGACCAGACGGGTGAGCAAACGCCCGTCTTCTTATACACTGTCTGAGTCATGGAACAATATTAATGGTTGCGCTTAAGACCCAAATGGTCTCGTCCAATCCCAGATGGGCCAGTTTGGCTTGCATTCCTCCTCGCTTGTGAGCCAGACGGATAAATAGACCACTGTTTCCTAACCCGTCTCTCTCGGACCTGAACCTAGTTATTTTGAGCTGACTAAACACAAATGCCTTGGAAAACTTTCTAATATCCTTCAAATGCAACGGGACCTATAAATAGCCAGGTAGGGTTTTGAAGACATCTTTGGAATCTTGGTTCTTGAGACCTCTCTTAGGAGACTCTTCCATTGATCCACCATCATCCATTCACTATCTAGGGCATCGAAGAGCATAGCTTGGAGGCGAGGGCACCGAGCATCATCATCCATCTTTCTGATGGTAAGGCTAGGAAGGGGTCGCATCAAGGGTCCTATCACCGCCCCAACTGTGGAGGGAATAGTATATCTTCTTATGTCTATCTCTCTCCTTATTTGTTTTGTATTGAATTTGTATTCCCCTTTGACGGGGAACTAATTTTGTAGGTATTAGGGCATGATGAACCACTGGGTTAATGTTTAATTTTGATATTGAATGTTAATGGTTATCTAGTAGCCTTTTACTATTGAGATCTATTGAGTGTCATTCATTGTATTGGTAATCTACGTTGCGATAACCTTGATTATCCAATCCGACGCACCAGGGGAAGAAGCGAATGCTTCCTCATGTGCGGGAATACCTCTATAGAGGGGATTATGAGTGTACCGAGAGATCGAGCACTAAGGAGAATGAATCCTTAATATGCCTTGTTCCCATAATTCTTCCAAGAATTAGATTCCTAGAACGCGAATTAGTGAGGGTACTAGGTTAGTAATCCCCTCGAGAGAGGGATGAAAGTACTATAGGAATTCTTGGTGAAATTTACTACAACTACTAGCCTTAACATTCTTTATCTATCTTTATTAGAATTCGAGGGGGATTGATTACCTGGATACCTCTCTCCTATGACTGATTGCCCTTATGATTTCGTTGCGTCCTCATTGGGATCTGATTTCATTCCTTCTTTCTAGGTTTAGTATTTAGTTTAGTTTAGAATCCCACCAAACTCGGATTAGGCTAGATAATAGGTGAATAGTTAGTATTAATACTTCACTGTCCTTGTTGTTCGATACCCGACTTTTCATAGTCCAATGTATTACTGGTCCGACCTGTACACTTGTGGTAATATTGGCTTGATCAAGTTTTTGGCGCCATTGGGTGGGATTGAGACTACTAGCTAGGAGTGCTTGGAGTCTATTACTTTAGCCATTAGTTTAGTTTCCTCTTTCTTTCTTTTTCTTTTTCTTTTTGTTTGATACGTTTGTTTCTGCGTACTAATCACCTTCTCTATCTTGTTTTGCGAGGAACTGGTGCATAATCCATCATATATTCATGGCCGTCATGAAGCAGTTATTAGCATTACAGCTAGTAATATTGGATGAATGGATCGACAATAAACAGTTTGAGTAAGTCTATCAAGAATGTTTATATGTGGATTGCCATGACGATGAATCATGTACAATATGCTACTCCCACTATTGGGAGGAATGCTACCAGTTTATACATCAAAAGCACATGGCAACTTCAGAAGATACCAGTTGGAAGGAGGTCTTCAGTAATTTTGTACAGCAGGAGCATGAATATTTTCAGCAACTCGATAGTATGTACATTGAGCAACCCCGACGCAGATGACACATAGCTACCCCTAATAGCCCCTATGGATACTGATTTGAGAGTGAATGAGATAGCAGAAGTTTGTATGGAAAATATTGATTTAGCATGCAATGTGGATACAAGAGGAAGAGGCTGATTCATCATTTATACAAGAGGAAGTTTCCCCAATCTCTGAAGGGGAAGATTATGATACAGATCAATATTTAGAGGATCATCAAATCCTGAAAGTTAAAAAGGAGTTTGATGAGATGTTAATAGATAATGAGATGAAAATGAAACCGCCCATAGAAGAATTGTAAGACACCGATATTTTTTTTTTAAAAAAACTTATTCAGTCATATATAGAAGGTGTGAACAGGTTATGAGGCCTTGCATACATAGTGGGGCCCATCCCTACACGTATGCGGCCGGTCTACAGACATCCCATCTAGGTTCAGGGCGTGACAGATTAAAGTGGTATCAGAACAATCGGTGACGAATGTTATTGATAGGTGTCAAAATAGTAATTGAGGATTTAGAGTCTAAATGATATGATTGATTTACTCAGAGCCGTAGAGTATGTGCATGACAAAGTCTAAGAGGTTTAGATCTCGAGTCTAGGATGGAGCCTAGTGGTAAGGTATACATATATTGGCAAACTATATACCATCAGAGTAGAGCAACGGAAGCATGATTGACCCAAAACCCTAATGTATTGAGGATATATGATAAAGATGGATTGTTCGGATAATCTATCTGTACGCCCCATCTGTTCGAAATCATAGAAATGTAAATTTTGAGGAAGAAATTTTTAAAACGGGGTGGGGCGGGAATGTAAGACAAAAATATTTAAAAAAAAAAAAAATTATTCAGGCATTTGTAGAAGGTGTGAATAGGTTATGCGGCCTTGCATACATAGTGGGGCCCATCCTCGCACGTATGCGGCCGGTCTACCGACGTTCCATCTAGGTTCGGGGCGTAAACACTAACCCAGGTGAAGATCTTGACAAGGAGAGTTGGATAAAATTTAAGACCATCGATCGAGGAACCCTCATAGTTTGAATTGCAGAAGCTACCAGAGCACCTTGAGTACACTTTCCTGGAGTAAGATATGGAGGACCTCCTTGAGCATGCACAGCCATCTCTTAAGGACAATGAAGATACTCATCCTCCTACTCCTTTCTCTCAATGGGTACTGCCACAAGAGTTGAAAGATCATGTCAAGTCTGTTTTCCAAGAAAAGGGAGAAAGTGTGGAACCTTGCTTTGTGAATCCTAATAAGGAGGGAGATTGTTCGATCAAACCCAGCATAGATTCTACTATGACATATGAACCCTTGGAACAAAACTTTATTATTCAAGAAATCAACAGATGGCACAGTAAATTAGTCACAACAAAAAGAGCTGAATAAAGATATAACTTAATGTTGCTGAAATAGTTGTTAGGGGTAATGCGAATTCAATGTATACGATCTTCCATGTTGACTGAAATGGTATCCCTGCGAGATGCTGAGTTATATGCCGAGCCTTTCAAGACTACAAAGAAGTGGCGAAGAACATACAAAAGGAAAGGCCTTGAAAAGGATGCAGCAACTATGATCATCAAAGAACCAGAATAACAAAAAGGTATGTCAACCTAATGACGTAAAACAAGCGTTTCTTCGGTGACAACCCAAGCTCGGTTAGTTTTCTAGTTCACCTTTTCAACTTGGTTTTGGATTATAGTAGAGATACAACAGTGGTAAAATTTTGCAATCAGATGATACTCTCAATAATTTTTGCCTCCTATGGACTTAATGATTAATTCTCTATGTTTGGAGTCACTAACACACAGGTCCAAGGGAAATTAAGTGAAAGAAGGGCCAATACAAGAAGACAGAGTTGTGCACGGCCGTAGTTGAATTTTGCATGGCCGTGCTGATAGCCGTGCATCTCTCGGGATCCTTTCTCTCAATGAGGACACTACTACACAGTCGTGCCAAACAAGGCGGCGAATAAGACTTGGTACCGGCTTGCGCATGCATATGCGCTCGGCCGTGCGCAAGACGATCTAGGGCGTTAAAATCCTAGATCGCGAAAGACCCTTCATTTCCCTCACTCATTCACGCATTTATCGCGGCGCTTCTACCGCATTTTTTCCTCCTCCGCTGTTGTCCTCCATCATCTCACTTGTGCCAGGCCATCAACCTCCTCTTTCTTCGGAGAGCCACCACCTTGAAGTACTATTCCATCGAAGAAATCTTCCAAGGAGCAACCAAGAAGGAAGAAGCAGAAGAGAGAGGGGAGCTCCCAGCCCCAGGCACCCTTATCCACCACCACACCACAGGAGCTTACATTCATGACGCTTATGTTCACCGGCAGGCACTTTCGTCTCCGGCTGTTGAGCTTTGGCGAGGCCCATCGCATCGACTGGGGCATGTTGGAGACAATAGGCCTTACCGCCGACGTGCAGAGATACCTAGACTTTGCCGGATGCCGGCGTCTCTTAGATGTCCAGACAGATGATATGACGGGAGCTGATATTAGAGGTGCTCTCGACGTTATAGATGGCATCATCACCTGGCACCGACCGGATCAGATCGAGTTCAGGTTGGGTGGCACGATGTTCTAGATGAGCCACCCCGATTTCGCCATCCACCTGGGGCTCTACGATCGAGAGTTCACGACGACCCCAGAGTATCAGGCTTTGAGGATAGACAAGCCGTCCAACGAGACATTGGAGACTGTTTGGAGGAGACTCAGTACAGACCCGCACTACGACCCACGCCTGTCGAAGGCGTCCACTCTCCGCTCCCCAGCCTTCAAGTACATACATCTGATCCTGAGCCATTTGATGGACAGCTATCTCCAAAGCAATGGGGTTGTCAACACCAGAAACTTCCTCTATCTCGAAAGCATGATGGACAGCTTCTTAATCCACCTCGGATGGATTGTAGGGGAGCTACTCATATATTAGGCTACCCACACTAGGATTAGATCCATCTTCGCAGGGCCTTACGTCACTAGGCTGGCCCAAGGCATGGGTGTCCTATCACCACACATGACCGGACCGATGACGATCGTAGGGAGCTCCATCCTGGTCATCCTGGACATATTGAGGCCGATGGGCATGCTGCAGACCACGCGAACCTCTCAAGGCCTCAGATACACGGCCATAGCCCCTACCGACCCTCAGCACGGCCAGAGCAGCTCGAGCCGCAGGAGGCGATAGAAGTAGGACCATGTACCTCGTCTCCACCAACAACTCCAGTATTAACCCAGGTGGACAGCGATGCCCTCCTCCTCTGGTTGGTGTACAACACCCAACTATCACTGGACCGCCAGGGTATCATGTATCCATCCCACCACTATCATCTGCCCAAACCACAGAGGGAACGGGGATGACACATCGAGATGATGCAGCTAGAGGGGACTCCTCAGAGGGAACCGAAAGCACCAAGGAGGATGAAGACTTCGACATCTGAGCATCATCTTCATTTTTATCTTTATTCACCACTTTTGTATTTTTTTTTATTTTAGTTAGTCTGTTCATAAAAGGGTTTAGTCTCTATATACGCCATGGAGTTTCTCTTTTTATGCATTCCATGATCTCAGGGAAAATTGGAATTCATAGTTGAACAAGAAATACTGTGCAAGAACAAGGCACATCATGACACACAATGAGCTAAGTCCACCTCTCCCACTTTGCTTTCTTATGTCATATTCTTTTTATTGCATATATCACGTGCATTGGGGACAATGCACAATTTAGTGTGGGGGAGGGATTAACTGTTGGGAATCTATATGGATTATGATGAGTGCTGATTTATGATGATCTATGAGCGTATTAATGGGAGTCCTCTTTGATTGTCTAGATTTGCATTAGCGTTAGTTGTCAAATTTTTTCATAAATATATATTTATCTTTCCTTTACTTGATACCTCACAAAAATTTTGAGCACAAACTCTGACTTTGTTATCACTTACCTGCTTAGGTTTGAACATCAGCTTGTTTCTATTAGAGAAGTGCTGATATTTTCTTATTTTTTTGAAAAGGAGAAAAAGAAAAAGAGAGAAGAAAGAGAAAAAGGAAAATATGTTGAAATTGCAGGAATAACTTGAAAGTCGGATCCGTAAAAAATGCCCTACCGGCCAGAAAGTCAGATCCATTAGGGATGCCCTACCAGTATAGAAAAGATGGTAGAAAGAGCTATCACCTTTGAAGCGTGAAAGCCACTCATGAGTAGTCTGATCTTGGGCATCACAAATGTTCACTTGATGACCTATTGGGAGAAAATGCTACCTCATTGGATGTATGAAGCTACTACCCCCAGTAAAAAGAGTAGAGGAAAGTAGTTCAATGAATAAGGTTCAGACTAGCTCGACCGGACTTGAGTTAGCAAACGACACTATAAGAAGGGTTACACACACACACACATGGGGAGTCTGAGTGTAAGGTAAGACCTACTTTCCACAAAAACCTTCAGGCACTTAACGTTATGTTTCCCTGGACACCGAAGGGACTCCCAACTATTTTGAGATTGGAGATTTTGCACTTATCTATTTTCTTTATATGTTTCCTTTGCTTGAGGACAAGCAAAAGTTCAAGTGTGGGGATGTGATAAGTGTACAATTATACATATATTTCCATCGTATTTGCATGCACTTATCCCATTATTTCGCATCAATTTCTCTATTTTTTTGCTTCTTTGGGTTTGTTTTGTGATTGAGCAGGTAAAATAGGTACTCGGAGCAAAAGAAGCGAGAAACAAGACAAACCACGACGAAACAAGTTGAAAGGGCTCTACAAAGATGTACACGGCCTAGGCATAGTTTAGCACTGCCATGCACAAACCCGTGCACATCTCTGTACTCAAAACACGTCAAAAACAATTGGCACAGGCATGTAGATGCTTTACACGCCCGTGCACCCCACAGCCACAACCTGTGAATGAGTTGCAACATTCTAGAATTTATTCCAAGAGATCTAGGACTCCGATCTCCACTATTCAAATTTAAGAAAGATGGGTTAGAAACATCTAGTTAAAATGTTAGGTTGATCCAAGTTGATTTGGTCACCCGATTGGTCACTTGATGAAGATTGCGCAGACCTGGAAATTCAGTCCAATTTAACTCGAATTTATCTCAAGATTATCTAGACCTACTCCAACTCAAACCAGAAGTTATCCAGAAGTAGGAGAACGATTATGCCTCATATTTCCAGCCTATATAAACCCTATGGTGGAGGAGAATAGATATCTTTGGGCTGGGGCCCAGATCGATCTTTTGATGGGAGCTCGAGATCGGGATATTGGTAAGAGTAGCATAAGAGATTGAAGGCGGAGAAGACATCAAAAAAGGGAAGCCCTATGTTTTTAATTATGTCTTCTCCTATTTTCTCTATTATTGTATCCATTAGTATGAGAGGCTAAACTCCTTTGGTGGTACCTCAGACACATGAACCCTAGATTTCTTTATTAATTAAATTCTTTTATTTATTGGTTTTCCTTTATTTGATAATTCTTGTGAAGTATGTGTTTGAGTTATGTGATGATACTTTGCATGAGCCATGGTCAATTGCCTCGTTAGATTCTAGCAAAACACAAGTATGTTTAGGGTTCTGACTTGCATGTCTCTTCTTGTGGGCCAGTAGAAACCCGAATCAAGAATCTTCCTCACTGTCTTATTTATACTGTAGTACCTACTGTAGTACCCACCAGTCGGTCCAGCGTCGTAGTGATCCAGTATCATCCATCCTTCTTCTTTGGAGACGCATCTTCTAACTATTTGGTCGGCACATATGCGAAATAAATATGGATCATCCCAAATGTAATATTTTAGATCAACGAAGAATATTTTCTTTTGGTGGCATGTGTAGCTCTTTGGAAGTGTCCGGAGACCAAATAGTTAGCATAGTCCGCAAACCAAGGTGGTCCATTTTCCTCATTTATTGCTTGCAATTCCTCATTCACTACCTATACATTATATAGATGCTTTTCTGGAAATTCCTCATTGATGACTTCATCCTTAAGGGTCTCTCTATGCGGGTCTTCCAATCGAGTGAGTTGGTCAGCTGTTAGATTCTTCGCTCCTCTCCTGTCCTTGATTTCCAAATCAAATTCCTGCAATAATAAGGCCCAATGAATCAGTCGTGGCTTCACATCAGATTTAGTCAAAAGGTAGCACAATGAAGAATAGTCAGTATAAACTACAACTTTAACTAAATCTGATGTGAAGCCACAACTAAATGAGATCAAAATTTATCAAAGGCAAACACTATAGCGAGTTCTTTTTTCGCAGTTGTGTAGTTTTCCTGCGCGTCGTTCAGGTCTTGCTGGCATAGTATATAACAACAACAACAACAACTAAGTCTTAATCCCATACTAGATGGGGTCGGCTATATGAATTCTTTGTTTCCATGTAGCTCTGTAAAAGACAAGATCCGGGTCAACATCTAATAAACGTAGGTCCTTAGACACTACCTTTCTCCATGTAATCCTCGGTCTTCCTCTACCCCTCTTTTTTACCTTCTATTACCAAACTATCACATTTTCAAACTGGGGCACCTAGGGGTCTACGTACGACACATGTGTCCAAACAATCTTAAACATCATTCTCTTATTTTATCTTCAATTGGTGCAATATGCACCGTCTGTCGGATGTGTTCATTTCTAATATTATCCAATCTTGTATCACTACACATCTACCTTAACATCCTCATTTCTACCACACTCATCTTTTAGAAATGTTGAACTTTAGTTGCCTAATACTCACTCCCGTATATGGGCTGAAAACGTTTATATTTCCTTTGTCCCAAAACTGCCCCAATAGCATAGTCCCTGGCATCACACATAAGTTCAAATGGTAGACTCGAATCTAGTGTGATCATGATTGGGGCTTGAGTAAGCTTCTCCTTCAACGTAGTAAAGGAAGCTAAGCATTTACTGTTAAAGTCAAATAAGGTGTCATTGTCAAGTAGTTTAGTCAATGGTCTAATGACCTTAGAGAAATCTTTTATAAATTGCTTGTTAAACCCTGCATGTCCCATAAAGCTCAGCACAACCTTGACTTATGTGGGTGGTGGTAGCTTTTCAATTATTTCCACTTTTGCCTTGTCTACCTCAATGTCTTTGTGTGAGATCTTATGCCCCAAGACTATTCCTTCCTGCACCATAAAGTGACATTTTTCCTAGCTAAGGACCAAGTTAATTTCCTCGCATCTAGCTAACACCTTCTCTAGGTTGTAGAGGCATAGATCAAACGAGTCTTCAAAGATTGAGAAATCATCCATGAATACTTTCATTATATCCTCCATGTTGATGCCAAAAACTGGTCCACGTCACGTTTCGGTCACTGTTACCTCGTGATCTGGTCTCATCTCTCGACCAACGGTTAGAATTTATAGTTGATGTGGACGCTTACTTCTGCCTACGAACAGGGAGTGCGAAGAGCATCATAAAAACTCCGCTCGGAATTACTGGAATTACTCATCAACGAGCCTGTAAAAAGGAGAGGACGGTGATCAGAATTGGGCCTTTCCTCCCGGATTGACTCCGGCAGCTTAAGTCAGAAAACTTGAATAGAGAATCTTAGTTTTAGGCAGTTTTTTGTGTGATGAGTTTTTTTTCGGATCCCCTTTTTCTTCTATTAGCACTCTTCTTTTATAGCACCTTAGAGGCGGTTCAGGAAAGGCGGTGAAGTAAGGCGGTGAGTTAGGTAAAATATCTCTTAAGGCGGTAGGAAGGCGGTGGGAAGGCGGTAGGAAGGTGGTAGGAAAATATCTGTCCACTGTAGCAAGTGGATAAGGCCCACTCACTATAGAGGCGTTAGATGTTTCTCTATCTCTTTCTTTCTACCCTACGCCCCTACGCCCTTTATGAGAGGGTTGTTACAATTCCGACGGACTTGTTCGCAGGATTGAATCCTTACGCTATTTGCCGAGCGGAATTTGTGCAAAGATGGTGATACTGCCATATAGCCAAATGAACAAGTGGTCCTTTAGCTTAACGACACCTGTCTTCACCAAATATATCCGTAACACTAGTCCCTCCCCTAGTGTACTTGTTCGAAAAATCTAAGTGAGGGGTGAGCTAAGCATACGTTTAAGCTTGGTTCGAGAACAAGTATCATTCTTAGTTGGCATGTCTATGTAGGCGTAGGCTCTGTATACAGTCGCTTGCACCTAAAGGTCACATGGTTTAATAGGCGACCGACGTTTACTGTGTTATCTTCTCGCTGTTATCGAGGTAGATTTTGATTCCAGAATTCTCGCCTATAGTGTCGATGGGTTCTCCTATTTAAGGGCTTGTATGGATAGGGTGTTTTGACTAGAAAACTTTTGCACCCTTGTATTTTTGTATCATGGCTCAGCGCTTGTCTTTTTACAAGTTTTTCACTTTTTCTCATTGCTCTCACCGTTTGCGAATTCCCAGTTCCTTTTATGAGCACCTAACGGAATTAAGGACTGGGGTAATCCATTTGGTAAGTCCAAATGGCTGTGTTTGGCCATCTATTTTGCTGATTGACAGGGGGGTAGGTGAAATGAGCATAACACGGGGTGAGAAGCTTTTCATGTTGACCATGGTGTGGAGGCGGGAGACCTCTTAGTTTTTTCTTACGCAGGGGGTATGCGCTTCGAGGTTGAGATGTTCGGAGACGACTCTTGCCGTAGAGAGGTGGGTCCCCACCTCCGTCCTCGTGCCGAACCAAGCTCCCCCAACAACGAGGATAGCGGCAGTGCGAGAAGCCCGTGTATCTCCTCTGAGTCTTATCCGAGTGTACCTTCGGACGGGTCCGCGGACGTTTAGGATAATCCGTTCGGAAATATGGTTAGGATAATCCGTTCGGAAATATGTTTTAGAGTTTGTTATATCGCTTTATTTACATCCGTCATGTGTAATTTGAATAAATGACGTTTTGTCGTTTTGTTTTTAAATCCTTTGGCCTTTTTATGGCCTTTGTTGATGATCCTATGTTGGAGTGTGCGCTTTGTCTTTGTGCGCTACAGGCTCTGCCTTCCATGTGTACCGGCTCTACCTTCCATGTAACGCTTTTTGTTTTCTAAGACGACACGTGTCTCCTTTACTATTTAGCATTTAAGGGGGGATAATGGTGCAACATGCGCAGCGTGTGCGCTTTGTCAACGTTATGATGAGCGATGGGGCGTGATTTTCCATGTGTGCCAGGCGGCGCTTGATATTCCAGTTTTTGAATTGTTTCGAGGAGGTGTACGATGGTTGTTTGAATGGTTCAGATTTGTGGGTCTTTGGTTCAAGGGTTCAGATCGGAACACAACCCTAAGATCTAACTGCCATGGATTCATTGCTTTTGTATATAAGGGGAACGTCTGAGCTGACAAAAGATTGCTTGAAAATCGAGTTCTCTTCTCGATTTCCTCTTCTCCGTGACTCTGGTTTAGTGCTTTTTCTTATCTTTTTCCTCCTCTAAGGTAATGGCTAGTGCTACTTCTTCTTCCTCCTCTAGTTCTTCTCACGAGTCCTCGATTCCTTTTCGTCCAACCCTACGGTTTTACATTTGTGATTCCGTGATCCGGGTGAACTTGGAGGCGTTCAGCCTGTGGTTCAAGGGTTCATCCCCGCCTCTAGGGCAACGAGTAGGGAGTTACGATCGTTCATAAGTCTTCTTGGGCCGATGGAGGTAGATAACTTTGGTAACTAAGTATGAGATAAATCTCTCATTTTGTTTGAGGTTAGGGTTCCTTGTTGCAGGAGAGGGCAAGTTCTCGAGGAAGGGGAGATAGCCATCTATCAAGATGCGCTATTAGGTGGCCTTAGACTCCCTTTTCTGATTTTGCTAAAGGCGGTATTAGAGGAGTATCATTTGTGTCCTTCACGCAGTTGGCCCCAATTCACGGAGACTCTTGAGCGGCTTTGTTATCATTTTCAAGCATTACGGAATAAATCCGACCGTCCGTTGGTTCCGTGATGCTTTTTAGTCTATGTCTAGAGTCTAATGCCGATTGGTATTACTTCTCGGCTTTCGTCACAGGAGGAAATTTTTAGGAAGGTCCCTTCTTCCATTAAGCGATGGAAGAGCAAATTTTTCTTTGACAAAGTAAGTCCGAGTGGGATGTCCGAACAAAGTGGGAGGTTCCCGAGCGGACATAAGCTTGTGAGGAAATGACGGGTGAAGAGGTGGGTCTTCTTAAGTCAATGACAGGGTTATCCAAAGTGTACATGGATGAGTTCTTGACAAAGGAAAACCTTGTTAAATGTCGTTTAATAGTGTCCGCTGGTAGGAATTATTCGTGTACCTTACTAGTCTAATTTTTAACTACAGTATCTAATTTTTTTGACATTTGTTTTGTAGGAAATCCGATGGAGGACAAAGACCTGAGCTATGTTAAGGGTCTTTTGGCCTCTTTCGAGGGCGAAGTTCACCCGTCTTTGCCTCATGAGCGAAGAAAGAAGAAGGAGGTGGTACTTGGCCAAGGGGCTGATACCTCCAAGGAAGAAAGAAAGAAGAGGAAGAGAAAAGAGACAGGCTCTTCCAAGGGGATTAAGAATGACCCCAGTGCAGGGTCCTCACGGGAGAGGAGAACCAAGAGGAAGAATTCTGAGGACGTATCAGGTCCCGGAATTGTAGAAGAACTAGTGGGGGCGCCTCAGGAAGAGGTTTGTGCGGAAGAAATCCGCCCGACGTTGTCCCTAATTTCCGAGGGTCCTTCTTCCAGCAGGCCGGAGGACATCCTTCTCGCAGAGGTGAGAATTTCTATTTTCTATAGGTATGTTTCACTTAGAACTCTTAACTTAGGTTTTATTTTGCAGGCGGAGCTAGGAGAAGCGACCTTCGTGGATAAATTAAGAGTGGTGGATTCCGTTTTAAAGGGATCTGCTGCTAAGCAGAAGGAGTTATCTTCTGAGGATACCCCTTTTCGTGATGTCAAGTCCGTAAAGGATGTTTTAATGGCCATGCGGCCCGAAAGCTCTCTAAAAACTCCGAGGGGCTAGCGGGAAGAGGCCACTTACCAATTATTCCGTTCGCCATCTTTGGTAAGGCATTTTGTTCTCATATTTCCCTTTATTTCTAAATTTGGTATATTTTTATGAGCGTTTTGTTATTTCGTAGACCGCTCAATGGGCGGATCGGGTTGGTGCTCTTTGCCAAGAAGATTTGGCCAAGATGGAAATGAATAGGGTAGATATCGCTCAGTTGAGCTCTAGGGTGGCGGCCTTGGAAGAGAAGGAGAAGAAACAGCATGAGGCTATCCAGGCCCTTGAGCGAGACAAAGCCGAGCGGCTGCACCAACTATCTGCCCTGGAGAAGGAGAAAAACGATCTAGCGGCTCAGCTATCTATTTCCAAAGGTTCTCTTCTCGATCACGAGGAGGATATCAAAGGGTTACAAGATGAATCCAGTGAGGTTGAAGAAGGAACTCCAATCTACTCGGGAGGAGGCGAGAGCCATGGATTACCGATGGGATCTAAAGTTGAAGAATTTCGAGCTTACCGCCGTTCAAGGCGAGTTGGCGGAAATAAGGGGGCGTGATACACTTAAGGTGATTTGGCTTCCCGTTTGAAAGCTCCTAAGTCCGACTCGCAAGAAATTAAGGATTTAATGGAACGAAGCCGGACAATTTAGAGAAGGAGGTTGCGGCTTAGGGCGAAAGTTAAAGATGGGGCCACTCATTATATATTACGTAGTGCAACAAGTGGGCCATCATATTCCTCCTAAGGAGGTTTTGTCTATGGGGCTGGTTTGGAGTCTTGAAGAAATTTCTTGAGCTCAAAGAGCAACAAGTCATCAAGACCGAGGAGGCTCCATCTCTGCTCCTTCGATTTGTCCACTGCTCCTTGAACCTTCTACCCAAGCTCCTTGAGGCGGCGGTTGCCACGAGGGCCCTAGCTCTTAGGATGTTTTTCTTTTATGAATGTTCTTGTAAATTCTCAATCATTTGGAATGTAAGTTTTATTCATATGAAACGCAAACCTTTATTTTGATGAAGTTTTATTTCCGAGTGATGGTTATCCTTAACCATATAAGAAATTCATTTGAGAAGTATTTTCTGAAGTCTTTTGTAAACTTCTTCTTTCTTCCCTCTTCCTTTGATTTTGTAGGATGCTTCGTAACGAGTCCTTAGTCCAATCGCGGGACTTTGAGTTGTTGAATGAGGTACTCGTCTTCATTAAATGAGATTGTTGCCTCATATTTCGATCGGGATTTTTGCCCCTTGCTTTTTGGATAAGAGTTGTCGTTCTATCCCTACAGGATAATTCCGACTCGTCTTCCAAGAATGGGAATTTCACCGCATTTTTGTAGGATGGGAATTTCACCGCATCTTAGTAGGATGGGAATTTCACCGCATCTTAATAGGATGGGAATTTCACCGCATCTTAATAGAAAGAAAAGACTTGAGCTTTATTCCGTGAATTTTAAGAAACAACTACGTAATTTCTTCGATAGTAGCGTCGTAGATGTTCAAAGCGTGGAATGGGCGCTTGAGTGTCTTTCCTTCCATATTTACTAGATAATAGGTGCTTGCGGACGATTCTTTGTATGGCGTAAGGGCCTTCCAGTTAGGAGTTAAGCTTCCCGTTAGGCTTTTATTTCCAAGAAACTCATTTTCAGTAGGACTAGATCGCCGATTTGGAAGAAGACTCTTTTTACCCTTGTGTCATAGAACCTTTTACTTTACTGGCGATAGATGGTCGCCCTCGTTTCCTGACTTCTCTCCGTTCTTGAGTAGATCAAGTTAAGCTCGGAGTTTTTCTCATTCTCTTACGAGGAGAAAGTTTCTTTGTGTACGCAAGGTAGGCATCCCTATTTCTGCGGGGATGGCGACCTACGCCCCATAAGTGAGGGAGAATGGGGTCTCTCCAGTAGGAGTTCTTGTTGTTGTCCTGTAGGCCCAAAGGGCGCTCGGAATTTCTTCTACCCAGTTAGTCCCATTTCTGAATACCCGTGTTTTTAGTGTTTGAAGCAGGGTGCGGTTTGTCACTTCTACTTGGCCGTTGTCTTGGGGATGTGTCACAGACGTTAATCTGGATTCAATTCCGAGTTCTGAGCAAAAGCTTTTGAAGGCTTTGTTATCAAACTGTCGTCCATTATCGGAAATGAAGGCGTAGGAATGCGAATCGACAAATAACCGTTAAGCCATAAGAATCCACGGCGAGCTTTCTCCGTGATTTTGGCCAAGGGTTCACTTCCACCCGATTGGTGAAGTAGTCAATGGCGCCTATTAAATACTTCCTTTGCCTAACTGAAGTAGGGAACGGCCCTAGGAGATCGACTCCCAGGATGGCAAATGGTCGAGGGCTAATGATGGGTGTAAAATTTGTGCGATGGTGCCCTCGAATCTTGGAATGCGGTGGCGTGCATCGCATTTTCGGCGAGCGCTATTGCGTCTTGAGTTAAGCGTTGGCGATAATAACCTTGTCGTAGGACTTTGTAACTTAAGGCTTTGCCCCATATGTGACCTCCTCCAATGCCTTCGTGAATTTCTTGAAGGATATAACTAGCTACATTTGGGCGCAAGCATCGCAAGAAGGGTTAGCGTATAGGATCTTCTATATAGGTTCTCATCGATGATGGTGTATGCTGGCGGATTTGTAAGAAATCCGTCGGCCTCTGCTTTGTTGGGTGGTGCGAGGTCCACCTTGTAGATAATTTCGATGGGGTCCATCAAGCTTGACTCTTAATTTTGCACTTTGTACTTCCTCCTCTAATCCGTCGATGGTTTTGTGGGAAGATATTGTAGGTTAAAGGAAGGCTACGTGTGTCTCCTTTCGGTCTTTGTGGCCTTTTTGGAGAAGCGTCAGCCTCTTAGTTTTTGCGTTAAACCCAGGACTTTTTTCAATTTGGAAGCGAGCAAAGTGTGGAACTATTTTCTTTACAACTTTGCTTGGTACTTGACCATGTTTTCTTCCTTAAACTTCAAAATTTTGCCCAAGGTGTGGCTTACTATTAGTGTGAGTCGGAATATACGATGCAGTGTCTTTGAATTCCGAGCCGGGCCAGGTGTAATCCTGCGATAAGGGCTTCATATTCGGCCTCATTGTTGGTTGCTCGGAATTGGAACTTCAGTACTGTCGCGATTTTCCACTTGGAAGGAGAGTAGAGGATGAACCCTGCCCCTGCTTTTTCTTCCGTTGCTGATCCGTCAACATATAAGGTCCATGGGATGTTAGGGCTTTCTTCTGGACTTTGTGATGGGTTATACTGTTCTTTGGGAAGGTTAATTCAGCGGCAAAATCACAAAGACTTGAGCCTTTATTGCTTTGTTAGGGGTTTGTAGGTGAGATCGAACTTCGCCCAATTCTATCACCCACTTGGCTAGGCGTCAGGAGTTTTCGGTGTTTATGGAGAATGCTTTAGTGGCCGATCACCAATACTATGATCTTGTGGGCTTGAAAGTGCGGCCTCAACCTCCGTAGAGATGTGATAAGAGCAAAGGCCAACTTTTCGAGTGGTAGATATCTCGATTACGCATCGTTAAGGATTTTACTTGTGTAGTAGGCAGGTTTTGGACTCCGTTATCTTCTCTTAGAAGAAGCTGTGACTGAAGCGTGTGGGGCTGACCGCCAAATAAGCGTAGAGTTCTTCTCCCACCGTGGCTTAGCTAGTATTGAGGTGGGAGATAGTCCTTAAGCCCACGAAAGGCTTTTTTCGCATTCTTGTCCACTCCATTTTGGGTGCTTTTCTTAGGGCTTGGAAAAGTGGGAGATTTTCTCTCCGGCTTTGGAGATAAATCATAGCCTTGGCCGAGACGCAGATTAAGCCGCTGAATTTCTTGAAGACTTTTGGGCGTGGATCATAAAGGGCGGGGAATGGTTTTGGTGGATCTAGTGTTAGGGAAAATCCGGAAGGGGAGTCTAATAACCCTTCCATTAGAAAAGTCACTGACCATACGTTGGCGGGAGGTCCGCAATAATATTAGGCTGTCTCGTCTATGTAGCGGCTTAAATAGGCTGGGCGTTTCTTTCCCTAAAGGCTTAATGCTTGAGAAGGGTGGGCGGGGTTTTTCTTTTGCTTTGAGTAATTGGCAAAATAGGCTAGGAAGCGATCTGCTAAAACGAAAAGAAGTAATGCGTACTAGATGGGAGATCGACAAACGGTCTTGCGCTTTTCCCTCTAAGGTGGCGGGAAAAGCTTCGGCACATCTGGCGTCTGTGATTCCGGTGAGGAGCATCTTCGATAGAAAAGATTTCGGTGTTGGGATGGATCGGTTTTGCCTTCATGCAGCGGTCATAGCTGGCGGTCGAAGCTATCCGGAACTTGCTCTCCCAATATTTCTTTGACAAAGGGTGAACACATACCGAGAGCGTGTCGCTCGGACTTTTCGTTCCCTCGAGAGGTTACATGCGTTGAGTCCTTCTATCAAGCTGTTTGAGCAGTTGGACTATTCCGTTCCGTCCTTGTCCGATTCGGTTCTTGTGGCGGCCTGCTTTGCCTACGTCCCGAGAGCGGAGGAGGTTCGAACTAGCGGAAAAGGCGGTCCTTTTCTTTCTCTTTATGGGTGCGAGTTCTCGTTCTCCCTCTACTTTTAGAATTATCCAGTGGGGTTGTTGGTATGTTTGGCGTTGGAACTTGTGTAGGAGGAGGTGGAGGATGAGTCAAAGCGTGAACAACCTGAGTCAACCGTTCCAATTGTTGTTGTAGGTTAAGGTAAAATTCTGGGACAGATTCTTGAGGTTGGACGGAAGGATTTTCTGATGGCGGTAAGATGGGCGGATTATCTGACCGGATTTCTTCATGCCTTCGGACGTCGCTTGGATCCTTGGGATTATTTAGGGCTCCCCGTTCTTGAATTACGTTTTGATCTTACGGTAGATTTGGCTTTTCGTAAGGTCCCACAGACGGTATGGCCAAACCGCGATGCCAAAAACTGGGTCCACGCCACGTTTGGCCATTGTTACCTGCGTGATCACGGTCTCGCTCTCGACCAACGGTTAGAATTTATAGTTGATGTGGACGCTTACTTCTGCCTACGAACAGGGAGTGCGAAGAGCATCATAAAAACTCCGCTCGGAATTACTGGAATTACTCATCAACGAGCCTGTAAAAAGGAGAGGACGGTGATCAGAATTGGGCCTTTCCTCCCGGATTCAGCTCCGACGCTTAAGTCAGAAAACTTGAATAGAGAATCTTAGTTTTAGGCAGTTTTTTGTGTGATGAGTTTTTTTTCGGATCCCCTTTTTCTTCTATTAGCACTCTTCTTTTATAGCACCTTAGAGGCGGTTCAGGAAAGGCGGTGAAGTAAGGCGGTGAGTTAGGTAAAATATCTCTTAAGGCGGTAGGAAGGCGGTGGGAAGGCGGTAGGAAGGTGGTAGGAAAATAGCTGCCCACTGTAGAGGCGTTAGATGTTTCTCTATCTCTTTCTTTCTACCCTACGCCCCTACGCCCTTTATGAGAGGGTTGTTACAATTCCGACGGACTTGTTCGCAGGATTGAATCCTTACGCTATTTGCCGAGCGGAATTTGTGCAAAGATGGTGATACTGCCATATAGCCAAATGAACAAGTGGTCCTTTAGCTTAACGACACCTGTCTTCACCAAATATATCCGTAACACTCCACAAAATCCTCATAGATAGCAACCATGCACAGTTGGAAGGTGGCGGGGGTATCGCATAATCCAAAGGGCATATGGCGGCAGGCAAAGGTTCCGTATGGACAAGTAAAAGTGGTCTTATCTTGATTCTTTGGGGCGATGGGGATCTAGAAATACCCCGAGAAGTTATCGAGAAAGTATTAGTAAGAGTGTTAGGCTAATTGCTCGAGCATCTAATCAATGAACGACAGTGGAAAATGGTCTTTTTTGGTGGCATCATTTAGCTTCCTATAGTCGATACACACACGCCATCCAATGACTCTTCTTGTAGGAATCAGCTAGTTCTTCTCATTTGTCACTACCGTCATTGTGCCCTTCTTTAGTACCACTTGTACCCGGCTTACCCACGCACTGTTCGAGATAGGGTAGATCACCCCGACATCAAAGAGTTTAATAACTTTAGCCTTCACTACGTCCTTCATATTCGGATTAAGTCTCTTTTGGGGTTAAACTGAAAGTTTGTAGTTTTCTTCCATTAAAATCTTATAGGTGCAGAAGGATGGACTGATGCCCTTGATATATGATATTTTCTATTTTGTCGCATGATTGGCAATTTCGACTCGTCACCCAGAAATGTATACTCAAGGTGTTTGGGGAGCTCTTTTAATTCTAGCTCTGGAGGTTCTTGTCATGCCCCGAGCTCGGTTGGGATGCCAATAGACCGGCTGCATACTTATGTGGATGGGCCCCACTGTGTATGCAAGGCCTCATAACCTGTTTATAATTACTACAAATAACTGAATAATATGAATTTATTGCTAAAACTCAAATGTTCAATTCAACCTCCAATATAACCTAACAAATGGGCAAAGTCTATAAAAATAAATCAGAACAATTTAATTTATTAGAAACACTAGAGTAAATGCAAAGGACACCAAGGAAAGGATCAGGCTCTGTACATCCCATCTACCTATATGCTAGCTACTCCTCCTGATATGAAATAAAAAGGTCCAAAGATTAATGAGCTTGGGAGCTCAATAAGTATCCACTAAATACGGTGAACCATGCAGTGTTTAATATAATAAATACATGTGAAACAAAAACGGTAAAAGGAAAAGAAAGGATTCGTAAATAACTCAATAATTTGCAAAAACTATAATTTCTGAAGCTATCATAAAAACATAGTATCAGAAAGTTTAGTTTACACTCAAAATACTAGAGTCTTCCAAACTTACTATGACCACTAATAACCTCGGTGGTACTGGTTAGAAACAGAAGACTTTTAGTATAATAGACAGCACGGGAAAACAAAAGGTTGCTATTATAATTGACAGCACGGGTTGAACTAGTTCATATCCGATACATGTCGACACGGTCAATGTTTAACCCCCATTGACGAAGGTTAGAACACAGACAGTTTGGAGACGTACTCGAAAATCATATTAAGTGTCGCGGAAAATAAATCATAACAAAGTAGCTGTCTCAGAAAGTGTGTCAAACAGGCAGATGTCAATAGTTCGAAACCTAACATGCATGCATGGTCCTTATATACAAAATAGATCAATTACGGTTTTTTTTAAAATATCAAATAAAATCAATAAATAATTTAAATTATCATGAAAATAATTTTCGTAATTGATAAGAAAAATCTTGCTTAATTTAGGTGGAATACTAACCTCCAAACTCCAAGCTTATTCTAACCGCAACTCAAACCTCCGTATCAAGATCTAATACAGAAAATATAGGCTCGGTTATTGAGTTTTATACGAGTTATACAGAATTGTTCTTATCCCAAGTCTCTCTATATGAACATCAACATGAGATACCTGTACATATCCTACCCATAAGTCATCATATTTAACTTATTAATTTTCTACAATAACCTCCTAGAACAATTAATCAAAATTTCATTAATTACAAAAATGATTTTTTTAAATAAGATTAATTATAAATAAAAATAAGTCCCAAAAAAAATGAATGAATAAATATTTTATTCCAACAGTGTTCTTAATTCAAAGAAAATCGGAAGCAAAGAAAAAAAGTTTAAAATAATATAATAATAATAATAATAATAATAATAATAAAATAATAATGATAATAATAATAAATAAACATAAAACATAATAAAAGTCAAAGAATGCAGGATTATAAGTGCATAGACCGGCGTCTTAATTAGAGTTCACAAATCCACAATTTGCACGAAAAACAAAGCATAGTAGCCACTAATAACATAATAAATAAATTCATCTATAAATATTAATACAAAATATTTTATTCTATTAATAATTTAATGAGATTAAGGAATCCCAATTGCACGGAGACTAGTTATTAGATTTCATAAAACTTATTCAAGTAAAGAGTGAATTAGCGGAATAAAAATTTGTGGGTAATACAAAGAAGAAAAAGTAGGCAATCAAAATTAAAACAAAATTAAGTTGTAAACCCACTTTCATCCTAAATAGATTCTATTATCAATTTTATTCCAACCTAACATATCACAACAACAAGAAGTCTAAACACATCTTTATCAGATAATCTAACTCTGATTCCAACAAAAGTTTCATCTAAAACAAACTAGGATGAGGATTAGTCGAGGGCTCACCTTGATAGCCTACTACCCAAAATCCGGTCAACTGAGGAGAAGATCCGAGAGAGGGAGAGAGAGTAGAAACTCCTCTAGATCGTCTAAACACGTCATCGCTTGAAGAGAAAGAAATCGAGAACGATCAGGGTTGCCAATGAGTGCGGCGGCGTGAGAGGATAAATAATGGGATTTGTAACTGTTTTTAAAAATTTAGATTATGTTTTTATTTTTATTTTTATTTTCTCAACTGTTTTAAGATAAGGTCTTTGACTAAATCATTAAGGAACATAAATATCATCCCACTTTGCTCTTTAGTCCCTACTATTTTATATATTTATTTATATCCAATAAGCGTATTATTACAGTTGGCTTCACCAAAGACTTCCTCGACTTCCCCCTCAAAATACTCTTTTCCTTCTGCATCCAAGCTTTGTTCCAAGTTTGTCTCGATATCTTGTTGGTGCTTTTGATTTTCCACACACCATCCGTCTACATTGTCCGTGCTCGTAGAATTAAACATGACTTGCTTGATGGGAGTTCGCTTGCAAACAACCAAAGAAGGTGTTTTGCTCAAGAACCAGTATATGAGCTGGTCCATTCTTTCTTTCAATTTTGAGCCTTTTCCATCAATTCTCTCGACGTCGTTTTACTACAATGGATGTTGTAAATACGGAAATCTTCAAAGGACGGGTGGCTAAAATATGACATATCGAACTGAGTGCAACCCTGGTATCCTCAAAGAAAGGACATTTTTAAACTTGTGAGGAATATTTAATTAGGCACAAAAGATAATGATGATCCAAAATTAGGAAAACTTTTGAATTTTTGAATGTTTTGAATTTTATTTTTTTTGAAATATAGTAAAAGTAAACTAGACAACCTAACTAGAGTAACAAATCATAATATTCCTAGTGTTGCCAGTCCCCGACAATAGCGCCAAAAAATTAATACACACATAGGATGCGCGTGTCAACTACCCACAAGTGTATGGGGTCGATCAAGTAATAAAGTACCCAAAAGGTAGGGTTATCGTATCCACAGGGACTGGAATACTAGTACTGACTATGCTTGCTATCTAGTGTGAAACTAAGAAAAGTGGTTGTGTTTGGTTGTTTTGATCCTAATGGAAGCTAACATGAACAATTGGTTATAAGAAATCAGAGATGAGCGTGACACCTCGGATCATAATCCCTGAGATTTCTTTACTAATAACTGAATTCTAAATATTGGTTTCCATTGATTAATTCTTGGGAGTTGCCAGTTTCGCTATCTAGATGTCGTATCCGATCTCTTGGTGTACAGATCAAACTCATTACCTATGCCAAGTTGTAAATTAACTAAAAGAGATATGGATCTATGCATAGAAGAGATATGCAAGACAGAACCCTAAACACACCTGTGTGTCCTAGAATCTAACGAGGTAATTGACTATGGCACATGCAAAGTAGCATCACATAAATCCAATATAGACTTCACAAGAATGATCAAATAATGGAAAACTAATAGATAATAGACTTCAATTAATAAAGAAATCTAGGGTTTATGTGTCCAATGCACCACCGACGAGGTTTAGCCTCTCATGCTAATGGTACACTAACAGGGAAAATAGGATAAGACATAATTAAAAACATAGGGGTTCCCTTGCTTGATGTTTTCTCCGCCTTCAATCTCTTCTTCTACTCTAACCAATGTCCCGATCTCGAGTTCCCATCCAAAGATCGATTTCGGCCCTCGCCCAAAGATAGATCTATTCTCCTACACCATAGGGTTTATATAGGCTGCAAATATGAGGCATGATCGTTCTCCCACTTATGGATAACTTCTGGTTGAGTTGGAGTAGGTCCAGATAATCTTGAGATAAATTCGGGATAAATTGGACTGAATTTCCAAGTTTGCGCAATCTTCATCAAGTGATCGATTGGGTAATCAAATAAACTTGGATTGACATGAGATTTTAACTAGATGTTCCTAACCCCATTTCTTAAATCGAAAAGGAGGAGATTGGATATGGAGTACTAGATCTATTGGAATAAATTCCAGAATGTTGCAACTCATTCACAGGCTTTGGCTGTGGGGTGCACGGGTATGCCAAGCATCTACACGCCTGTGCCAAATATTTTTGACGTGTTATGAGTATAGAGATGTGCACGGCCTTGTGCACGGTCGTTCTAAACTATGGCTAGGCCGTGTACATCTCTGTAGAGCCATTTTTCAGCTTATTTCATCGTGATTTGTTCCGTTTCTCACTTCTTTTGCTCAGAGTACATATTTTACCTACTCATTCACAAAACAAACCCAGAAAAGCACGAAAATAGATGAATTGATGCAAAATAGGTAGATAAGTGCCTGCAAATATGAAAATATATGTATAATTGTGCACTTATCAGGTAGAAGCGAAATGCTTCTCTCGACGAAAAAATTCTAGGTCTCTAACCTTGTTGGGGAGTAAATCAACATCGAAACCCTCTGATCTAAAGAAGTAGGGCCCTTTTCCATCGCACAAGACCCTGTAAACCGGCGACGTCTCAAAAGTGAAGGGGAAAATTCAAACTCCAAGCGATAGGGAGAGAGGAATGAAAAGTAAACAAAATATATATCCGTCGCAACCCTAGTAGGATCTGATGGATCACAACGGGCCATCTCCAGGTACCCCACACGATGATCAACGTATGGACCTCGGGGCGCAAAGAGCCCCGCCTGGGGAGTGATTCTCATTATACCTTTAGCTACCTCTAGCCTAAAGCGGCGATGTTCATCCTGGAGGATAGAGCCAAGAGTCAGACACTTGCATGACGCCCCGCAAAGAACTCCCTCCGTTAGTAACTCAAGAGCGGAAAAGAGGGAGGAAGCCGTAGAAACCCCGAAGAGCGGGGTGACGAAGGACATAATGGGCATGACCGCCACCCCATAGGAAGAGGGTCCACAACAATATCCGGACACCCGCCGTAGGTCAAAACTCCCCACGTCATTTTCGGTTGGACACCTACTGGCCTGAGGAGTTGGGGGGGGGGGGTAAGTGTTAAGGAAGAAAAAACCTGGCAACACATGTGGCATGCCCTAGGAAACAGTGAAGCCCGAGGACCACGGAGACCCCATTGAGCGACCTGGGAAAGGTGTATAGGATCGGCCGCGATTGCCCGACAGACAGGCGCACGTGTCACGAGGAGGGAACAACCCCTGTGCAAGCATGTGCGCTAGTAGGATCCCAACCACCAAGTAGAGCAGGCTAGCGGGCCTCCCAAGAAAAGCCTGGCTACCAGGACAGGATAGGCACCCTGGCCACTAGCCACCAAGGCAGCTCCTCGAGTATAAGGAGGGAGGTTTCTCTTACCCTAAATGCTAACTCTTTATCTCACATACACAAACTCTCGACCCAACTAACTTGAGCATCGAAGGGTATGGAGGGAAAAAGACCCTAGACTTTTTTGTTTTGTAGGGGGAGGTAGCTTGACGGAAGGGCGACCTCGACACCTCACGGCTATTAGACCACTAACCCCAGCGGAAGCTTGTGTCCCAAACATCAACTACTACCACAACACCCTATTAACAATTGAACTCACTGTAAGAAGTGGCTCCTCAATCCACTACCAATTTAAGCATCAACAGTTTGGCGCTGTCCATTGGAAAATCCCCCCAACACTCAAAGGAGCCCCCTCGCTCGCCAAACATCAGGCAAGGTACATCTCCCCTTTCACGACCGACATTACAAAGTTCCACATCCTCAAGAAGTACCATGTACTGACTATGGAGTCATACGATGCCACTTCCAACCGTGTGGAGCACCTATCCTCTTTCTGTTCCAAAATGCAGCTCCAAGGGGCTTGCAATGAGCTCAAGTGCCGGGCCTTCATAACGAAGCTGACATGGCCTCCCAGACGTGGTTTTATAACCTCCCCCTGAGGTCCGTCGCTTCCTTCAACGAGTTGTCCGAAATCTTCTCCAGTTACTTTGCCGCGAGCATGAGGCCACGGCGTACCGATGCGTCGCTGATGGACTTAGCTCAGCTAGAGGGAGAGAGCCACCGTGACTACTTACAAAAATTCAACCTTGTCGTTCTAGAGGTTTCGATGGTGGACCAAAGGCTTGCAGCCGTAGCCTTCACGAGAGGATTGAGGATGTCTCCCTTTCGGCTCTCCTTGCGAAAGCGTACTGTTGGCAATATGTCAGAGCTCCTCTCGAGGGCCTGGAAGTACATGAGTGCCGAGGAAGACGTGCCCCAAGCCCCAGTACCCATTCCAATTAACAAGACCAGGAGGAACCCACCTCAGGTGTACAAGCTCCAGAAGCTTGTTAAGAAGCAGAAACCCCAGGCCAGAGGCAACACACGGAAGCCCAACGCAGGCCAGGACCAGGACTACACACCGCTTAATGCTAGCTAGGCACAAATCCTACTAAGAATTGAGGATTCCAAGGAGCTGAAGTGGCCACCCAATAATAAGAGTCAGTGTAAGCAAAGGGACAACCAGAAGTTCTGCCATTTCCACCGCGACCATAGGCACGATACTGAAGACTGCATCAACTTGAAGGATGAAATATAGAAGTTGATCCGCCGTGGCCGCCTCCTGCAATTCCTGAGGCAAGAGAAGGCGGAGGACTCACCCCCGCCCCCAGAGGAAAGGATAGTTGGAACCCTCAACACTATAGCAAGGAGACTCATAGGCAGAGGGGAGAAGAACTCCTCTCGTCAGAACTACACCTGGATGAGGATATGGCCCGGTGCCCATGGAGAGAAGGCGAGAACTAAGGTCCCTGCTACATTCTATGAGAAAGACTTGAGAGGGGTTCACCACTCCCACGATGACAGGTTGGTGTTTACTGTCAACCTCGGCAACTATGAGGTCCATATGGTCCTAATCGACCGTGGGAACTCAGGGGACGTCCTCTTATGGGACACCTTCGTAAAACTAGGGTTGGACCCTGAACTCCTACAGGCAACCAAGTCACCACTGATGTGAAGACCAAGATTTTCTGTGTTTCAGACATTGGTCTTTAGGGATTTATGTTTTCTTTTAGGCTTTAATTAGTTACTTTCTTTACTTGTTTTAGAAATTAAGGGAGAGTCTCCCAAATTTGGAATTTTGTTTGAATTATTATTTCAATAAATTTTCTTTTAAATACTCATTAGAGTAATCAAGTGACCAATTTGCCGATTAATCGAGATTATTAAATTGGATGTTAAGTATAAAGGGAAATCACAATGAGAAATACCCCAATTAGGGCTAATTGGGATTATTAACGGCCAATTAGTAATTTTCAAAACAAATAAGGACTGAGAGATAAAAGGTCTCTCTCTAGACCAGGGAAATGGCTGTAAAATCAGAAAGGTCAAGGACCTAACGAAAATTTTGCATGCTCTCTCGCAGCGGAGGGACTTGGATGAAAGCCAAATAAAAAGAAAGGACCTAAATGTAAGATTACTTGAGAACCATGTAGAGAGAGTGTTCAAGAGGAATGGACGGCCAGGATAAAACAAAACTCGAGATCGTGAGTAAGTTCAAGGCATGGGTTTTAATCCTGGCCATCCATCTATTAAATGGTGGGAGATGATCCGAGACGTCCGTCTCTGATCTAGCATAAGTTCGAGGCCATTGGAGTCAATCCAACCATCCGTCATGAAATAATCGTCACAGTCAATCCAAAATGGAGACAGATTCAAGGCATTATAAAACGAAAGGAATCGTTGGATCGCTGAATTTAATCATGGTTGTTTGATGGAGATTACCCGATCACAAGGAGGCCAGCTGCGTTCTTCTCCAGCGCGCCACCGCCGTGTCGCTGCCGCCCATGTTTATCCATATCTACAGGAGATTTAAACATAAGGTTAAAACACTAGATAAACTTCAAAGTCCGAGTAGATTAGGAACATCTAGAAAACCCAAGGAGACTTATAAATAGTTAGCCCTGACGGGCCTGGAGATCATCCAAGAACAAGCCACCACCATCGTGAGGAACTAGGAGGTAGAGGAAGAAGAAGAGGAAAGACCGACGAGGCGCGATCTCACGAGGATCGGGACCTTTCTCTGGTGAAGCACGGCTATGGACAGTGGGGTTTTACTACGAGGAACCGCCGGGAGAGCGGCCTGACGGTGAGTACCTTTCTTTTCTCACTTGATTTTTATTGATCTCCGTCATGCATCCATAGTTTGGGAGCCTTGGGGACTCTCATCTATCCCCGGGGAGGGGTTGAAAGCCAGGAGAAGGAGTACCCACCATGGGCTTGCACGCTCCGACGAGGAAGAGAATAAGAACCGGCTGTTCTCGACATGATAGATGTCGATGACTCATTCACCACTCTTCGCCAGTATAGGACTCCAGGGCGAGGAGGTCGGTGTGTCCACCATCGGCGATCTCCATTCAAGGATGGGTCTTACCTCTCTCCGGCGAGCTTTGTCCAGAGCTTGAAGACGAACCCGAGTCCAAGCCAAAACTCAATAAGGGTCTGAGTCTAGTTTGAATCAAATTAATTCGATCGAATCAATTAGGTTAATAGATTAAATCAAGTATTGAGTTGAATCGGGTTTAAAATAAGCGATTGGGTTTAAATATAAGTTAGATGACTTGATTTGATCAGATCAGTTGAGTTTGAACCAGTTTTAGGATGGTTGGCTTCATCCGGGTCGAGAGAGTAATAGAGACAATGGATTGAGTCGATTTAGTTGGGCTTGGCACTAAGTCAATTTAAATAAATTATGGGTTCGATCAGATTGGGTTGAGTCAGGTCCAATGGGCCAAACCTAAGTGTCTAATCAAATCTACAAAATAAAAAATATATATATAGTAAGAGGGGTAGAGAAGGGGGATTGAACCAGGGATCTAATATTTAGGCTTGGTGGGCCTTAACCACTATGCTAGTTGGTTCTTTTGGAATGAGTGGAGAAAGCTTATTAATAAAAGGGGAAAAACTTAGAAAATAAAATGGCCATAAATCGGACTTGGGTCGAATTAGGGCATTATGCATATTTTTATTAGAAAATTTTGAATGTTGCTGTTATTAAATTAGATTTTACTACCAGATACCGACATAGAGACTTATCAGGAGTAAGGGTCAAGTAAGGTTTTCAGATATCGCAAACAAAGGTAAGTTACCTCTGCCTAGTTTCCACCCGTCATCGGGTTTCTTTATTTTACTATTGCTATCTCTTTTAGCATATCTGTTGCCTTTCTGTTTATTGGAATGCGTGTACATACCTATTAATTGTTTTCCTTCTTTGTATGTGCATGGTTGATGTGTTAGGATTTTGTTTCATTGACCGACATTTGATCATGGACCCATGATCTAATGTGTTGGCGAGGCAAGTGTGCGCCAGGAGAGTTCTTTTTCTGCAGGTTCAGTAGAGCAAATGCTCGTGTGGAGCGCTCAGGGCTGAGGACACCCTGACGTTCTGAAGATTCCATGCCAGTGGGAGGTTACCCTGGTATTCCAACCTGTCAGTGGGATGCTATACTGAGCGTGTCGAAACGTACGAGAGACCGAAGTCGATTCCAGATGAGGCTGGGTGCTGACCGGCTAAGTTTGTTGAGCGTGAGGGCTGTGTATTAATCTAGGACTTTCTTCTTTCTTAGTCTCCTAGAATTTTGATTGTGCGGGGCGTGGCCCAGGTTGTTTGACTTGTTGACTGTTGAATTTTGTGTTCTTTTACCGTTTTGATTTCGTTGTGATCCCTGCGGGGAACTTACTGAGCTTTCCTTTCGAAAGCTCACTCTACTTTCTTTTTCCTCTCTTTCAGGATTGAGGGATTAGCTGATTTGTTTTCAATTGCATCGTAAGGAGTCAGAACTCAACTTGCCCAGGTTGGAAAATCTCAAATAGTTCTGACTTGTAGGACCCCTGTAGGGCCTGGTTATTGTAGGGTGTATAAGTTTTATTTTTATTTCCGTTGTAACTCTAATTAATAAATTATGAGTTATTTGATATTTTGTTATTTGTTTCAGATTTACTTAGGCCTTGTATCCGAGCGGGGCCCGTCTCCACTTGGATACGGCCGGCCTTACTGCGATGCACGAGGTCAGGGATGCAGGTGGGCGTATTAGCAGAGTAATATGGTATCAGAGAAATGCAAATAATGGACACCCTAGTTGCCCTAGTGACTTAGACAACTAGGAAAGATTGAGAGATAAGTTAGGAAAACTAAGTTACTCATAGAACTTTCTAATAGTGTTGATGTTTGACAGAGAACCAATTATGTCTGATATGAAAAGCTTAGTATCAATTATGTCTGACGAGGAAAGCATAGGAGAGAATGAAGTAGTTGTGGAAAGCCTAGAGAAATTAGGGGTGGACGTGTAGAGCTCGAAAGAGATAGAAGAGAGTACCGGATGAGAGAATGCGCAGGAAGAACGTACTAAGGAGATACCACCGACTCGGAAACTCCACAGATATTTTGGCTCCCGCTACATTTCCACGGCGAAGAAGAATGAGAATGAGATCAGGTGTGACTATTATGGAGGACTCCCTCATGATGAAGATGAGCTTTGTGTGGCCGAGTGGTGTCGTCATTGTGAAGGCCTGATTGCAGATTGCGGACATCCTCTTCCTAAATGTCGTCACTGTGGTAACACGGACCATCACAAGAACAATTGTCAAAATATTCCACCTGGAATCAAACGTAACTTTAGAATACAGTTCTAAAGTTGGGGTATACACCTTGGGAATAGACCCCTACTTTATGTCATTTAAGCTAGGGTTAGGAGTTATGTTAGTTAGTTGGGGGTCAGTTGACACCCAAAATCGATGTGTTAAATATTTTACTATTGTTTGAAATCATAGTTGGAATCTATTGCCATTTTATTAAAACACGTGTTTAGATTATAGTATTCGAAAGTGATAGATTTGTATGTTGATATCTCGCAGCTAACATGCTGAGAGGAAGAGGTGAATCGGGACGGCCTCGAGGACGGCCACGCCGTGTGGAGGTACCGCAGCCTCCGGTGGAAGAGGTATCCCAACCTCAGAAGAATGAGGGTCCCCCACCCCCAGTTGATATGGAGGTTGAGCAGGAGCTGCCTGCTCAATCAGGTACTACGGGGCCATGAGCAGCGGGCCCAAACTTAAGGCGGGAGGCACCCTCCATAACCATGATCGAGTTAATGAGAGAAATGATGGGATACATCCAGGAAGAGAGGCAACAATGACAAGCACCGCCTCCCTCTCTAGCGCTAACCCTTAATAGAGGCCTGATGGGGGAAATTAAGAGGCCTTCTCCCCGCCCTTTTGACGGTACTACGGCTCATGAAGAGACCGAAATGTGGATTCAGAAACTGGAGAAGACTTTCGATATGTATCAGGCCAAGGACCCGGATAGAGTCAGGACGACAGCCTACCGGATGCAAGGGAACATTGAGGATTGGTATCTTGGGGAGATGTGAATTAGGAAAGGGGTACCCTTCGAGACTTGGGAAGGGTTCAAGAAAGCTTGCTTTGCGAAGTACTTTTCTCAAGGAAGGCTTCTTCTGATGGTACAAAAATTCAACACTCTTGTTCAAGGTGAAATGACAGTGGAACAATATGAGATTGAATTCAACAAACTGGCTTGCTTTCTACCGGATATAGTTCCCACAGAGGAAAGCAAAGTCCATAAGTTCGAGACTGGTTTACGGCAATCTTTGAAGGAAATAGTAGCCAGGCATATGTGCACTAGCTATGTTGACGTGGTAGCCCGGGCGAAATACATCGATGCTTCCTCCCAAAGTAATTCACAAACACCACCTCAGAAGGAGAAGAGAGAAAATGATCAAAATAGTCAAGGACGATCCTTCAGGAAGAGCTTTGGGAAATCGAAATCTGGACACAAGTATGAACCATATGACAAGCCTTCCGGATCATCAGCAGTGTCAGGTGGTGGAGGGTCCTAAGCTAGTGTGTCACATCTGATAAAATATTTCATGTGCGGAGGACCACACAAGAAGGCTTAGTGCCCGGTTATTACAAGTGGATGCTTCGTCTGCAGCAGTATGGAACATCAGAAGGCACAATGCCCCCAAAACAAGGCCAAGCGAGGGATTAGTCAAGGGACACAAGGTGCACCAACAATACAATCCGGTGCACCAACTCAGGGACAACCCACTGGGGATAAGAAGGGGAAAGTGACATGGACAAATCAGCCATCGTCCTCCAACCAGAGACCGATGACTCATGGACGAGTATACCACCTTACCAAGGAAGAGGTACAAGCGTCGCATGAGACTAAGGGAGAGTCAAGTATGGGTATCGAGTATCAGGAGTGAATTTCGAGGATGAAATTTCTTTAAGGGGGGAGGATTGTGAAGCCCAAGATTTTCTGTGTTTCAGACTTTGGTTTTTAGGGATTTATGTTTTCTTTTAGGCTTTAATTAGTTCCTTTCTTTACTTCTTTTAGAAATTAAGTAATCAATTTGCCGATAAATCGAGATTATTAAATTGGATGTTAAGTATAAAGGGAAATCACAATAAGAAATACCCCAATTAGGGCTAATTGGGATCATTAAGGGCCTAATAGTAATTTTCAAAACAAATAAGGACAGAGAGATAAAAGGTCTCTCTCTGGGCCAGGGACGTGGCTGTAAAATATGAAAGGTCCAGGACCTAACAAAAATTTTGCATGCTCTCTCTCAGCCGAGGGACCTGCATGAAAGCCAAATAAAAAGAAAGGACCTAAATGTAAGATTACCTTAGCACTATGCAGAGAGAGTGTTCAAAAGGAATGGACGGCCAGGATTAAACAAATCTCGAGATCGTGAGTAAGTTTGAGGCATGGGTTTTAATCTTTGCCATCCATCTATTAAATGGTGGGAGTTGATCCAAGACGTCCATCTCTGATCAAGCATAAGTTCGAGGCGATTGGAGTTAATCCAACTGTCCGTAATGAAATAATCGTGACCGTTGATCCAAAATGGAGACGGATCTGAGGCATTATCAAACGAACGGAATCCAAGGGGATTCAATCACCCAAGTATCCCCTTCTATGATCGATTATCTCTAAGACTAATTTGCTTCCACAATTTACATTGTTAATTTCTAGGTATAGAATTAGTTTAATCACCCAATCTTTGATCGACTAGATAATAGACAAATAGTGGGTACTAGTACTTCCTTTTCCCTGAGAGTCGATAACCCGACTTCTTAGTCCACTTATTACTTGATTCGACCCGTACACTTGCGGATATTAGGCATCAAGTTTTTCGCGACGTTGCTAGGGAGTTTTATGATTACTAGGAAAAATAGGAGTTTATTAATTTAGTCATTTTATTTTTCCTTAATATTCTACTTTATACTATATTCATTTCTTGGATAATAATTTTTCTCATGATCCTCTATTGCAAGGTGTTGATGCATGACCCAAAAGAATTCTAAGAAACTTGTTGAAGTCGACAGTGAAATAGATATAACTTTTCACAAGAGTTTGAGAGAAGTGGAGGGATCAAATCCAAGATCCTCTTCAGTGTCGGAGAACTCTTTACACACTGAAGGTAGTGTTGAGATTAGAGAAGTGCCCATCATGGCAGAGAGAAGACTCACACTATTTGAGTATGAAAGGTTCGACTACACAGGAGAAGAGTTCAGTGTGCATCCCCTAAATGTAAACATGATCAATTTTGAAATCAAAGCGAGTACCATGACTATGATTCAAAATTCAGCCTAATTTGATAGAAGGCCAGATGAAGATCCACATGCTCACATTGCTATATTTGTCCTGATTTGCAATATGTTCAAGATTAATGGGGCTTCCGATGATACTATCCGATTGAGATTGTTTCCATTCAGTTTGAGAGAGGGAGCTTATAGATTGTTAAATTCACTTCGCTCTGGATCTTTTCGAACATGGGCTGAAATGCTTGATAAATTTCTTGGCCGATAATTCCCACCAAGCAAAGCCGCGCAGCTTAGGTTGGCTATTTCTGCATTCAAGCAAGAGCCTACAGAAACATTCTTTAAAGCGTATGAGAGATATAAGGATCTACTCCAGCGATGTCCCCAACATGGTTTGGACTCTTGTGCAAAGGTCCGAACATTTTACAATGGGTTGGACGATTCAATATGGCATTTGGTCTATGCGCCCGCTAGAGGGTCCTTGGGAAAATGTTTGAGGATATGGCTAGTAATGAGGCTCATTGGTCTACTAGAGGGAAACAAGTCAAATTGGTCTACCAATGCAACTAATACAGCTCTTGCAGAAAAATTGGAAATCTTGACAAGGAAGATTGATGCATTGACCACCGGCAGTACCTGAAGACCAACTCTAGTAATGTCTTATAACACATGTGGTGGGGGGCATGATATAACCAATTTCCCCATTGCGAGTATTGAAACTATTCCTATGGGGCAAGTACAATATATAAGCAACAATCAGAGACAACCGGATGGGTAGTATAGAGCATTCGTTCCCAAATGGAACAATCCCGCTTTGTCATATGGTAACCTTCAAGGGGCGCAATGTCCACCGGGTTTCCAACACCCTTCGAAACCACAAGAACGAAAGCCCAACATGAAGGAGTTAATGTTGAAGATTTTGCTAATCAATGAGACTACCATTCGGAATTTACAAGCACCGTACAAAACTTGGACAATCAAGTGGGTCAAATGACCAAGACCCTTTCGGAGAGACCCCAGGGAAGCTTACCGGGCAACACCGAGGCAAACCCCTGGAACAAGACAAAGCAATCACTTTGAGGAGCGGAAAAGAGATTGATCTACCGACGGAGAAGCCTCAAGAGAAGAATGCAAATTGAGGATGAAAGTCGGCACCATTATGGGCAAGTATACGACCCTTATATGGGACCGTATGGCGTAAATTTCCAGCAAAAGTTTGAATCCAGCCAAGGGTGGAATTGGAAAGAGACGCCCCAAAACCATATTAGGGGGGATATAAATACGAATCAAAAAGAGGTTTTTGGGGGCTCCTTGGAGAGAAAGAGAGGGAGTGGGAGAGCTTTATCATCTTCATCATCTAGGCTTGGAGGAGAGGGTTTTTGAAGGGTCTCTAATCTCAAAACTCTAGAAGGGAAGAAAAAGAGGCAAGAGTTCAAGGATGGAATCAAGAGGACCACCAACGGTGTGCGTAATAGGGTTTTTCATTATGAGTCTTTTGATTCCATCTCTCTTTGTTATGGATTGTTGCTCTCCATTGATGGAAAGTTAATTTGTAGATACTTGGGTATTGATGAACCATTTGATAGGTTTTAATTGATTTTGCTTTCTATGTTGAATGCTTGGATGAATTTCTCGATGTCTATTGGATATTTTATATTGATGTATTAATCCCTCTACGTCGCGACAACCCGGAGAGATTTTTGTGGTCCATATGAGGGAAGATCCTAACACCCCCTCATGTGCAGACCATCTCCAATAAAGGGGATTATGAGTATACCGGGAATCCGGATACTAAGGAGAGCGAACCCTTTAGATTTCTTAATCCCATAATCCTCCCAAGAGATAAGTTCCATAGAACATCATCGGTAAGGGTACTAAGTTTAGTAATTCACCTCGAAAGAGGGAGTGAACACATATTTGGGACCCTTGGCCAATAATTCTCTAAGTATTGACATAGTTAGCATTATCCATCTTTGTGAAATCTAAGGGGGATTCAATCACCCAAGTATCCCCTTCTATGATCGATTATCTCTAAGACTAATTTGCTTCCACAATTTACATTGACAACTTCTAGGTTTAGAATTAGTTTAATCACCCAATCTTTGATCAACTAGATAAAAGATAATTAGTTGGTAGCAGCACTTCCTTTTCCCTGAGCGTCGATAACCCGACTTCTTAGTCCACTTATTACTTGATTCGACCTGTACACTTGCGGATATTAGGCATCAAGTTTTTGGCGCCGTTGCCTGGGAGTTTTATGATTACTAGGAAAAACAGGAGTTTATTAATTTAGTCATTTTATTTTTCCTTAAATTCTACTTTATACTATATTCATCTCTTGGATAATAATTTTTCTCATGATCCTCTATTGAAAGGTGTTGATGCATGACCCAAAATAATTCTAAGAAACTTGTTGAAGCCGATAGTGAAATAGATATAACTTTTCACAAGAGGCTGAGAGAAGTGGAGGGATCAAATCCCGGATCCTCTTCGGTATCGAAGAACTCTTTACCCACTGAAGGCAGTGTTGAGATTAGAGAAGTGACCATCATGGCAGAGAGAAGACTCACGCTATATATCTAAGTATGAAAGGTCCCACAACACAGGAGAAGAGTTCAGTGTGCATCCCCTAAATCTTAACATGAACAATTTTGAAATCAAAGCAAGTACCATGTCTATGATTAAAAATTCCGCCCAATTTAATGGAAGGCCAGATGAAGATCCACATGTTCACATTGCTAAGTTTGTTCAGATTTGCAATATGTTTAAGATTAATGGGGCCTTCGATGATGCTATATGATTGAGATTGTTTCGATTCAGTTTGAGAGAGGGAGCCTATATATGGTTAAATTCTCTTCCCTCGGGATCTATTCGAACATCGGCCGAAATGCTTGATAAATTTCTTGGTCGATCTTCGCACCAAGCAAAGCCGCAAAGCTTAGGTTGCCTATTTCTGCATTCAAGCAAGAGCCTACAGAAACATTCTTTGAAGCTTATGTGAGATATAAAGATCTACTCCGGCCATGTCCCCAGTATGGTTAGGACTCTTGTGCAAAGATCCGAACATTTTACAATGGGTTGGACAATTCAACAATGCATTTGGTCGATGCGGCCGCTGGAGGTTCCTTGGGAAATAAATATCCGGATGACACCGAGAAAATCTTTGAGGATATGTCTAGTAATGAGGCTCATTGGTCTACTAGAGGGAAGCAAATCAAATTGGTGGGTTCCTTGGATGAGACCAATGCAACTTATACAACTCTTCCAGAAAAATTGGAAACTTGACAAGGAAGATTGGTGCATTGACCACCGACAGTACCTTAAGACCAACTTTGGTAATATCTTGTAACACATGTGGTGGGGGGCATGACATAACCAATTGCCCCATTGCGACTATTGAAACTATTCCTATGGAGAAAGTACAATATATGACCAACAATCATAGACAGTCGGATGGGCAGTATAGAGCATTCGTCCCCAAATGGAACCATCCTGCTTTGTCATATGGTAATCCTAATAGGGGGCAATACCCACCGGGTTTCCAATACCCTTCGAAACCACAAGAACGAAAGCCCAACATGGAGGAGTAAATGTTGAAGATTTTGCAAAGCAATGAAACTACCATTCGGAATTTACAAGATTCCGTACAAAAACTGGATAATCAAGTGGATCAAATAGCCAAGACCCTTTCGGAGAGACCCCAAGGAAGCTTATCTGGCAACAACGAGGCAAACCTCCCGGAACAATGCAAAGCAATCACTTTGAGGAGCTGAAAAGAGATTGATCTACCGGGGGAAAAGCCTTAAGAGAAGAATGCAATTGAGGATGAAAGTTCGGCACCATTGGCGAATTCTAGAGAAAAAGAAAAACGGAAAGAAGAGGCACCACTTATCCCTCCGTACCAACCAAAGATTCCTTACCTCGCAAGGTTGCAAAATGACAAGGAAGATGTTCAATTTGCAAAGTTCACGAGCATGTTGAAGCAATTGCACATCAACTTACCATGGTCCTAGACACACTGCCAAAGTATGCCAAATTCATGGATCTCCTATCCAATAAAAGAAAGTTAGAGGAAGTGGTTGTCGTTACACTCAATGCCCAAGCTCGGCCATTGTACAACAAAATGTACCCAAAAAGTTAAAAGATCATGATAGCTTCATTGTCCCATGTATACTTGGTGAAGGAGTCACAAAGAAAGCATTGGCAGATTTAGGAGCGAGTATTAATGTGATGTCGTATAAGTTGTACATAAAGCTTGGACTTGGAGACCCAAAGCCAATCTGTATGACTTTGTATTTGGCGGACCGATCTGTGAAGCGGCCCAAGGGATTAGATGAAGATATCCTTATGAAAATCAATCACTTTGTATTCCCTGCCGAATTTTGTACTCTTGAATGTGGATGACGATATTGATGTTCCCATCATTCTTGGGTGTCCATTCCTTACTATCGCTCAAACACTTGAAGACCAAGCCCAAGGCAACCTTGCACTAAGGGTGGGAGATCACAGGTAGTATTCAAGATACCCGAAGCAATGCGACATACTATGCCCAAACATGACACCTTGTATAGTATGGATGATGTTGATTTAATCACCTCCCAATGCATAGAAGATCTCTTCAAGATAGACCCTCTACATGATGAATTGAATGATGAGAAGAGTAGTTCGGAAGAAGTTCCGGAGGACTCCACTTCACCAAAGGTAGATTCAAGGACCAAGAACGAAAAAGCAAAGAAGAAGAAGAAATGCACCTCCCCCATGAAGCGTTGGAAGAAGGTACATGAGAAGGGAGATGCAAGCCCAGGTATGAAGGTGAATGATTGTTCTATCTATGCCATCTTGGTCAAATATTTGTTTAGGCAATGCTTTAATGGGAAGGCCGATAGAAGCTTCAAGGTATTTGAACCTCTATGAGGTAAGTTGAAGGTATGTCAAGCTACTGACGTTAAACAAGCGCTTCTTGGGAGGCGACCCAAGCTCTAAAACTTTTCCTTTGTTTCTTTGTGCAATTCTCGTTGATTAGTTAGTTTTTGTGTTTGAAATAAATAAATGATATGTGTCATGTCCGAACTCGTATTGTTTTATGTTGGATACTTTTATTAGCCCCAAAATGATAACCCTTATTAGGTCGCGCAAGGGGGACAGGAAAGAGTCCCCGGAGGGGCTGTATAAGCCCCAATCGGGGTTCATACGGAGTCTTATATGGACTGACAGCAGTTTGTATAACCCTGCCAGAAGTATATACTGAGTGGCATACGGACCCGTATAGGAGTCTGTATGGGGTCGGCCGAGGTCGCGAATTTGGGGAGCTATAAGTAGCGCCCCTTCACTCCCTTTTAAACCCTAGCTGACCCCATTGCGACCCCACTTCACCCTCTACTCTAGCGCGACCTTTTCTTTTGAATTAAAGGCCCCACTTCCCTTGGTAAGCTCACATGACTTGATTCACCGATTACATTTATCTTTTCTATGTTTAGAACTCTAGGGATTGTATGGATTGTATGTTGAATGAGATTGTGACCAAATTCTTAAAATGTTGTTCGATTTTCATCATAATATCTTGATTAGAGGCATGTATGAAGTTTTAGGGGTGAAATTAATGTGAACTAAGTAAACTTGATGCCAAGAACCGCCATGGCCGCCGGAAACCACGCGGCCACGCGTATACGGACTCCCATACTTTTCCGTATGGTTCTCTGGCGGCTCCATACGAACCCCACTAAACCCGTATACAACCCCGTATAGACACAATTTCGGGCTATTTCGTGTAATGTTTTTTATCTAATCTTGATGGTTTCATTTGCGCTGACACCCCTCTCAATTGTTGTATAGACATGCCTAAGAAGGTCATCGCAACAAAGAAGCGGTGCATAGGGGCGCATTCCTCACCCAATGTACCCCAATTCATGGATGACAAATTCTATCGCCGATATGTTCGACTTACTTCTTGATCGTTCGGCTGCACGAGTGTCATTGATTGTGGGGTCCTCACCTAACTTGGCATTGCCGACCGAGTCCTAGAGATGATCTTTTTCAAAGGATGGGACCACATTTTCTCCTTGAACCACAAGGTGTTTAAGGAGGCAACAATGGAGGAGCAGATATCAGAGATACGCGCTGTCTAGGACACCATTCTTACGGAGCAGCTTCAACTGAGGGATCAGTTCACTGAGATCTCACTCTTTATTCGGGGACATGCAGCGTTCGTACCTCCTCCATCCCCAGCACCAGTAGATTATAAGCCCATATTGGACCATTGAGACATGGACTTTCATTATTATTGGTTTTCATGTGTTATGTTTGAGTAATTCTGTCATTTGGACTTCTTTTTATTTTTGTGCATCGTTGTACTTTCTTTTTAGCATGGGCATCAACCTGCTACCCTATCTTTCATTTTCATTATGTGGATCCTGTTGTTTTCCTATCTTTTGTGGAGTTATGATGATTTTTCTCTTTCGCAGATTTGGAACATGGATCAATTCTCCCCTATATTCAACGACCTATCAATTCATACGAACCACTCGATTCGATCGAGCATTCAGGGGAGTTTTAGTTAACCTCTCTCCACTAATTACATGTTTTAATTTCTTTCGTACATTGAGGACAATGTAAATTTTCAAGTGTGGAGATGGGTGGCTACCGATCTTTTTTTTTTGGGGTTATTGCAAATTTTTAAGTGTAGAGATAGGTAGCTATTTATGACATTCATTGCAAATTCTTTTAATAGCATGTATGGTATGCAATGATAATGGCCTTTTTGAGAGACTACTTTGATATGATTTTACCATCATATGCCAAGATTTTCTGCTTTTAAACACAATGGGCATTTACAGACCACCCTTGTAACATTCATGATTGTTAACTATAATGGATAAACCATTGCCATGTTCTTTTAACTTTAATAGCTAAGCATTTCTTTCAATGGCTCTAAGAAATTTCATGGCATTAGTTCAAACTTATTAAACTCCTCATAATATACATAGTGGACAAGTACAATGAAAATAAAATAGTTTTGCACAATCGTTGTAGATTAATAAAGACAATGTTCTGTTGCTCATTGTGATGAACTAGTTTGGAGTTCTGGCTCCTAATCAGAGTGTTCTTCAATTCGAAAAGTCACTACTTAGCATGACACTTATAGGTAGAGTTGTAACCACCTAAGTAGCTAAGGGTTCGGGTGCTTAATCAGCTTGGATCTGCTGTCAAAGGGAGGAACTGCACTCTACCTTGATCTTTAGCACGGGAAAGTCGGATCCAATAGAGATGCCCTGCCCGAATAAAATAAAATAAAAAAAAATTTAGAAACCTAGTTTCTTGTGAACTTATCCACCACTCATTTAATAGGGGGGTAATTCTTTTGATCTTCGAGCCTCAAGGACTTTCTAGAGTCCATTGAGAGCATGCTTGTCTTGCTAAGACTTTAGAACATGGCACGTTGAGTGAACAAGCTTTGTCTAGAGCTATATCTAAATATCACTGGATCAATCTAAACCCTGGTGTGGAAATAGGAGAACATATTGTGATGGTGAACTTAGAATGGAATTCATGCATAAATTTTTATGACCGAAGGTCGAAAACTTATCTTGTTTTGTTGATTTCTTTTCTTTTCTTGAGGACAAGCAAACCTTTAAGTGTGAAGATATGTGATAATTGTTCATTTGAGCACTATTTTATACCATATTCATGCATGTTTATCATAAGTTTTGAAGGAATTTTAGCCCACTGGTACTTAAAATAGGTTTGTTTTTGTAAACAAGTTAAAATATGGAGACTCCAGAAGAAAGGAAACATTTCAAGGAGAATTCGGGCCAAAATAGAGCATTTTGGACGAAAATACCATCCCATATGGACTGTAAGGGCCCAGGAAATGAAGGCCCTCCTCCTAGTCCATATAGGACCTCGTATGGCTCCACGCGAAGTCCCATACGGATTGACAAGGGTCCGTATAAGGTCACCTGAGAGATATACGGGTCCATATACGACCCTTATATGGGACCGTATGGCATAAATTTCCAGCAAAAGTTTGAATCCAGCCAAGGGCAGAATTTGAAGGGGACTCCCCAAAACCCTAGTAGTGGGGTATAAATACTAATCAAAAAGAGTTTTTTGGGGCCTTCTTGGAGAGAAAGAGAGGGAGAGGGAGAGCTTCATCATCTTCATTATCTTGGCTTGGAGGAGAGGGTTTTTGAAGGGTCTCTCATCTTAAAACTCTAGAAGGGAGAAAGAAGGGACAAGAGTTCAAGGAAGGAATCAAGAGGACCACCAACGATGTACGTAATAGGGTTTTTCATTATGAGTCTTTTGATTTCAGCTCTCTTTGTTATGGATTATTGCTCTCCATTGATGGAGAGATAATTTGTAGATACTTAGGTATTGATGAACCCTTTGATAGGTTCTAAATTATTTTGCTTTCTATGTTGAATGCTTGGATGAATTTCTCGATGTCTATTATTTGTTTTATATTGATATACTAATCCCTCTACGTCGTAAGATCCCGGAGAGATTTTTGTAGTCCATATGGGGGAAGATACGAACGCCCCTTCATGTGTAGACCATTTCCAATAGATGGGATTATGAGTATACCGGGAACATCATCGGTAAGGGTACTAGGTTTAGTAATTCACCTAGAAAGAGGGAGTGAAAACATATTTGGAACCCTTGGCCAATAATTCTCCAAGTATTGACATAGTTAGCATTATACATCTTTGAGAAATCCAAGGGGGATTCAATCACCCAAGTATCCCCTTCTATGATCGATTATCTCTAAGAATAATTTGCTTCCATAATTTACATTGTTAATTTCTAGGTTTAGAATTAGTTTAATCACCCAATCTTTTATCGACTAGATAATAGACAATTAGTGGGTACTAGTACTTCCTTCTTCCTGAGGATCGATAACCCGACTTCTTAGTCCACTTACTACTTGATTCAACCCGTACACTTGCGGATATTACGCATCATGCACACACCCATGCGCTTCAAGAAATTCAAAATGAAGAGCTTAAGCCGTGGGAGTTGTCACCGTAGTGCGTGAGATGTGTACAGCCGTGCAAAATCAAATAAAGTCCTATATAAACCTGCTGAAGTCGTACAGTCTGGGGACTTTGGGTAGAGCAATCTTCGGCAAGTGTTCATAGCGACATTAGGGTTTCAGAGGAGATTGAATTCGGGGAAGACATCGAGCAAGGGAGTCCCCATGTTTTCAATTATATCTTTCCCCAATATCTTTGTTTATGTTTCCATTAGCATGAGAGGCTAAACTCTTCGGTGGTGCCTCAGACACATGAAATCTGGATGATTTATTAATTGATTTTGTTACTTACTAGTTTTCCTTTATTTGATAATTCTTGCGAATTTTGTGCTTGATTTATTTGATGATAGTTTGCATGAGCCATGGTCAATTGCCTCATTAAATTCTTGTGAGACACAGGTGCGTTTAGAGTTTTGACTTACATGTCTCTTCTATGCATAGATCTACATCTATTTTTATTAGGTTACAACTAGGCATAGGTAATAAGTTGGATCTGTATACAAAGAGATTGGATACAACATCTAGATGGCGCAACTGGCAAACTCCCAAGAATTAATCAATGTAAACCAATATTTAGAATTCAGTCATTAATAAAGAAATCTTAGGGGGATTAGGATCTGATGTGCCAGGCTCATCTCTGATTACTCTAACTTACCAATTGTTTGTGTTAGTTTCTTTAGATTAATCAACCAACAAAATCATTTTCGTAGTTTTGAACTAGGTAACAAAGAGAGTCAGTACTAGTTTCCAAAACCTATGGATTCGATAACCTTACCTTTGGGTACTGTATTACTTAATCGACCCTATACATTTGTGGGTAGTTGTCGCCACCCTATGTGTACATCAGCATCCAAGATAGGTGTCCTTGATTTTACCAAGTGTTCCTCTTCGGTCTCACTTCCCTCACCTGTTGTAGTCGAGAAACTACCTACACTACTTCTGAAATAACCTTCTTCTCTATCGCAGACTCTTCCTTTACCATCCTCTTTCATCAACTTAGTTCCTATCAAACCCTTTGTCTCCTTATGTTGCTTTTTATTCTCTTTAATTTCTATATATTCCTCATCATCGTATATAGAATGACATTCATTGTCTGACCATACTCCAGAAGAACTACTAAATGAGTCTTCAATGTCTTCAATGGTTTAATATTACATCCTCATAAGGGCCTTCAAAATTTGTATCACATGCATGCTCTTTTCTTGCTTCCGGTGAATTTTCTTTGAAGCTTCCCTCCAAAACTACTTCAGGTCCCCTTTAAAGTACTTCCTCAGACCCTCTCTGAAGCCCTCCATCTACATTATACTCAACATACACTTCAACCATACAGGTCATCTTCATTTCTTTAACCATCTTGACACATGACTCCTTATTATAAGCTAAAGTTAGTGAGAGTTCCAGATGAGCACCTCTAGGTTGTCTATAGTGGATCTTGCTAACATTGGCGAACCCAAACTCTTTTATATACTCTATCAAATCCTTATAACTAATCTTGAAAGGTGAATAATTCCCCATTTGTATGCTAGCTTACCCTCACTGTAGAAACGCCCCCCACAAAAAACTTGATTCTTCCTATTAATGATCAAGATGTAAAGGGTCTGTTACAAAGCCTTAGACAAGTTAATGGAATTGTTGTTCAACCCAAAAGCTAAATATGAAAAACTTGGTGAAAATTATAATAGAAATATGGTAAAATTTATAAATACACATACTTATAAGAGAAGGCAGGCCTGCGTCAGTGATCTGTAGATGTTAATCATATTGAGATCCTCTAAATTACAGTTAAACCACGATCACTAACATGACATGAAATGGTAAATTGAGATCTAGTATTGCTCTTTGACTTAATGCTCAAACTGTTCCATGGTAAATTAAGATCTAGATGGTCAAGACCATTCACGGTCACTAGTGTTTATCCACATGGAGCTATGGAAATCAGTAACGCTGAGAAAGGAACATTCAAGGTTAAGGGACACTGGCTTAAAGTATAACATGAAGGAGGTTCTCCGAAAAAAGAATGGGGAGGCTATTCATTTGTTTGGACCACCAACAGGTAAGACCAGGTATGTCAACCTAGTGAAATTAAACAAGCTCTTCTTGGGAGGCAACCCAAGCATTTATTGAGTGCCCTTTAGTAGATTTCTCTCATTTTTTGAAGTTGTCAATTTACTTCTTAGAGTTTCAATAAATTTAGGGTTTTTAGAGTGTTTAACAATTATAATGGGGAATCCCACTCTCTAAATACGCGTGAGTTAACAAAGGAGGAAGACATATGGTACAAAGAGCGGGATGGGCCAATCTACTCCTAGATGGGCCTCTCAGCCCCATTGTCCCCTCTCTCTCTATCGAAAGCGTGAACTAGATGAGCCCGTCTAATTTGGTTCCTCTTATAAAAATTGAGGCATCGATCCCCATTCTCGTCACCTCCCTCGCTCAACTCCCCCTCTTGCTCGATTCTCCCTCTCACCCTAGCTTCCTACCACCGACAAACCTTCACAGCACTACCCATCACCTTAGCAATCAGAACCCATCATCTACCTGAAGCATGCCGAGGACAAAGAACGTTGGCGAGAAGGGTAAGAAGCGCCAAAAAGGTGAAGGGTCTTCCTCAAAAGCGCCCCATTTTTAGCAAGAACGCTTCCGAGAGCCCTGCGTGCGCCTGGCCACGAGGTGGTTTGGTCGCACTGCGACCATTGATTGGGAGGTTTTGCGGGAGCTTCGTATCAATTAGCTGGTATTTGAGCTCATCTCTATAGGGGGTTGGGAGAATATTTTCACAATGAACAACCTGGTGTTTAAGGATGAGACCCAAGAGATCCTCGTACCTTTGAGAACGACCATAGCAGGGCTACAATAGGGCACCCTGATACCATTTCTTTTCAGCTATATGTGGAGATGAGGAGACTAAGTTACACACAGTTCTCTATCAGCATGGGGTTCTACACACCCTAGTTCACCACTACCCCTGCATATACAGCACTCCTCACCAACTTCCCGAACCACATCTTCTCCTAGCCTCAGTATAAGCTCTCCATCACAACCACAGGGGGTTTAGTATCAGGGAAGGCATCACTTATGCATGACCCAGTCCACCGTTACATACACGACCTCATTAGCAAGATGATAGCTGGGAGGGAGGATAGTATTGGGGTGATTTAGAGCATAGACCTCTTTTGCCTCTACAACATCATTGAGCGCGTGCCCCTATACCTCGGCTATTTGCTTGTCAATTACCTCGCATATTAGGGGTAGCAAGCCCACCTAGGTGTGATTAGTATTGGGTCATTAATAAAGAGTTTGGTCCGACAATTGGGAGTCTCACTCCGGCTTGAGCGATTACATAGGATATGCACTATTGAGCCTCTTGGTCTCAGTACACTAGTAGAGATGGGGCTGATCCAGTGTTGCGGCCTGGGTCACACTTTTGTAAGATCTACGTCCCCCAGAGACAGATTATGAGGAGTCAATAGATTTTGAAGCGTCACCCGCAGCACCAGAGGATTCTCTTACACCAACAGCCTTTGAGCACATTCCGGCTCCACCCCCTTCGAGCATTGACCACCTTGAGTACCATATAGCCAAACTTCATGCCACTCAGCAACACATACTCGAAATCCTATTCTGTATGCAAAGAGAGAAAGAGAGGATGGGAGCCGACATATAGGAATTGTTGCATCAGCGACATGTACCCACCACTGCCACTGCTCTAGTGTTATCATCCTCAGCATCAGCCCCTTCACTTCTGCCAGCCAACTGCACACACCCTGTACATGCTCGACCTCCACAACCTGATGCACCAGTCGTTACACCACATCCCTAACCAGAGCATGAGGACATGAGGGATTGAGGATCCCGGACATCATCATTTCTTAGTTGCTTTTACTTTAGTCATGTGTCTTTAGACTTTTATGTATCATCTAGCAAGGGCTTCTCCTTGATAAAATCCTTGGATTTATTTTTTTTCTGTGGTTGTTTATGGATTTACCATATTTTGGGCTATTACTCTCCTTTCTTGTTTGTCTTACAGAAGGGATTTCTCACATCGCTACCCCAGGAATTGTCTACAAGAGCACGAATTGGAAGAATCACCAAGTAACAGAGGAAGCTCAGTTTTCCCATCCCCTCTTGTCTATTTATATCGTACTCTTCCAGCCTGTGCATGCATTGTGTATATTGAGGGTAATGTAATACTTTAAGGGGGGGAAGGGGGGGAGGGGGGTAGGGGGTTGGACATATTCGTTAAAAAAATTTATTTTTGACAAATACATGCTTAATGGCACTTAAAATGAATGCATCATTCTATGGTTAGGGATGGGAACTTAAGAATTTATTGCATATCTCTACTATTGAATTCGTTGAAAATCTTTGTGTATGAATTACATGCTAAATATGCACCTACTCCATGTTCACACCACCTGATCATAGAATTCTTAATTCTCCTATTCAACCCCATGAATACTTAGAGAGAATCCTTGTGGTAATAAATTTTTCTAATATTATGAGATAACCCATCTCCATGTTCTTCTGACTCTACTTGCTAAGCATTGTTTTCAATTGCTACAAGAGGTTTCGTAATACTAGTTCATGCTTCTTTCCCCTAGAATTTAACTTAGTGGACAAGTAAGAGAAAAAGAATACAGTCATGTACATAGTAGTTATGAAGGTAATAAAGACAATATTTAGTTGCTTGATATGATGAAGTAAGTTGGGGTTCTGCCTCCTGATCAGAGAGTCCCTTAAATTGAAAAGTAGTTCCCAAGTATGAACATATCTAGGTAGAGTTGTAATCCTCTAAGTAGCAGGGTGTTCTAGTGCCTAATCTGCATATGCATCCCTCAGAAAAGGGGAATCTACACTCTACATTAGTCTTTAGTATGAGAGAGTCGGATCCATTAGGATGACCTACCAAAACAAAATGGTGTATATATGTCCTAAGACCTAGAACTTGTCTACCTTGTTCTATTGCCAAGGTGTTGGTCTCCTTTTCCTTAGAGTCCCAAGGAGCTTATATAGTTTATTGAAGGAATACTTGTCTTGTTACGATTCGAGAACATGGTAAGTGGAGTGATGACTTTTGACTTATTACTATACCGAGTTGTTCCCTAGGATTGACTTGTTTAGAAGTTAGAATAGGAGAATACACATCTCGGTAGTGGGACTTTGAGTAGAGATAAATTGTTTAAGTCTTAACGGGAAATTGAACACTTATTAATTCTCTAATTTTTCTTATTCTTTGTTTTAGGACAACAAGCCTCTAACTTTGGGGATAGTTTGATAAGTGTCTAATTATAGATATTTTTATATATCATTCATTCGAATTTAGCATTCCAATTAGTGAAAATCAGTCACTCCTCAACCAGAATCGCAGGACCTCAGGCACATGCACAAACCAGCCGTATCCAAGTGGAGAAGGGCCCCGTTCGGATACAAGGCCTAAATAAGTCAGAAACATATAACAAAATATCATAAATAACTCAAAATTTATTTATCAGAGTTACAACGGAAATAAAATCAAAATTATGCAGACACCCTACAAAGGTAATGGCCCTATAAGGGTCCTGTAAATGTAACCTCACACACAAAGAAGACCCGAGGTTCTCGAACCTCTGCAATGGTATCCAAATCCCACATGTAGCTCTTAAACCTGAATCAACTGTTCTTCAGAACCTGAAAAAAAGAAAATCAAGTGGAATGAGCTTTCGAAAGGAAAGCTCAGTAAGTACCCTACAGAGAATACAAGGAATCCAGTCCAGATAACAATAGATAGTATAGAATGACATATCAAGAAAACAATCAGCATAATAAACAAATCATATGGGGCAACAAAACTCAACCAATCACACCTCCATGACCGGCGCATAAATTAATTAGCGTGCCTGCGGTGAAGTCTTAGGACGGCGAGAGGCTATGCTCAGCGAGCCCGCTCAGTCCACTGACGCATACCAACCCAACATAAACACAAGCACCACGAGTCTCACAGTAATGTCCAGGTCTACGGTGGCATGCTCAGTGAGCATCCAACATCAAGCTTATACAGACAACTAAGCAACAGATATGGAAGCAACGAACCAAGCATATGCAGGGAATCAACAACAGAGATCCAAGGCATCATAACAACATGCACAAGCAAGAAACCAACAAAGAAAACAAGGTAACAGCAAGGTCAAGAAACCCAACACTGGGTGGGAGCTAGGCAAAGGTACTTACAAGAAACATGAATCAAAAAAGTCTAGGAAGCCCATCACTGGGCGGGTACTAGGCAAAAGTACTTACCTCTTTGTAGTTTGTACTGAAAGCCTAAATGACCGGTGTACTCCTCATCTCTCCCCGACCCGTAGGTGTATGAAGAGCTATTTATAGGTGAATAATAATCATCCGACTCAAATTCAAATTTAAGTTTAAATATGATTATGGGTCAAAGACAACATTGGATAATAAAGATCATTTTGTTCTAAATTAAAAATATATTCAAAACTTATCCATAATAGAGAAGATTTTTTTGTAAGATTTAAATCTAGTCTTTAATCTAACAACAGTCTCCACTTTTTATATATTAAGGTATATCTATCCAATAAGTCAAATCAAATTTAATATATATATAAAGACATATATATATACATATTTATGTATCTCACATCCTATCCTGTTTTTATTTATTTATTTATTTATTTTTTTAACCGTCCGATGCATTCAAATTTAAGCTCCACTATTCATCCTTTAATTCCATGTGTTTGTACTCATAGAAGAGAATCCAACAATGCAAGTCATATTTTACTCATGCATTCGTTATATATATATATATATATATATATATATATATATATATATATATATATATATATATATATATATATATATTAATGCTAAAATCGGCATCTCCTAGAGATTAACCCCGATCTAGACTAACGGTTGAGATTTATATTTAGGGGGACGCCAGATTTACATGGACCATGAATCCGGGAAAACAACCACGGGCCTTGTCGAGGCGGCAATCCACTATATAGCAGTTGATTACAAGAATCTCCCGCTCAAGGTGTACAACATGTGTATCTTCGAGACGATAGAGAGAGCTTAGTATGAAGGTGTTTGATTTGGCTCGATCTTGGAGATGGTCGGCCTTGCCTTGAATTCAGTCAGCATTGCCTTGAAGTCAGTCGGTTTTAGCCTTGGAGATGGTGGAAAAGAACTCTGTATGATTTTAATGAAGAACTACCTTGGAGCTTTTGAGAAGACTTGAATGTCTTGGGGAAATCTTGAACGCCTTGAAGAGAGTTGGCCATAGAACTTTAGCTTGGAGCTCATATGAGAGAAAGGCCAAGGAGAGATTGCTTGGACCCTTATCTTCTTCATACTTGGAACTCACTTTGAGTTATTTGGGGATGAGCATATAGTTGGTCATGGATGACACCATGAAAAGAGGCTTTGAAGCTCTCATGAAGATAGAGAAGCTCTGATGGAGTTGGAGAGTCATTCCCTCCCCTCCCCCCCACCCCCCACCCCCTTTTCCTTTTGCTTGACCTCTCCTTTTATAATGTGTTGACCTCACAATTAAGAGCCCCCCGGGCTCCACTACTGTCAAAACATTCCCTCTTTTCTCTGTCTTCCTTATCTCCTCGAGTCTCATGCCCCACTTGTTTTCTTATCTCCTCGAGTTCTGTTCCCCTCTTATCTTCTTATATCCTTGGGTTTTGTTCCCTTCTTATCTTCTTATCTCCTTGGGTTCTGTTCCCCTCTTATCTTCTTATCTTCTTGGGTTCTATCCTCCCCTTTGGAAGGAGCTCAGTTCGGATCTCTGCAAGATGTTCTTCATAGTTTTGGCTCGGTCTTGGAGCTCGCCATGGGGTCGGATCGGCCTTAGAGCACACCATTCGGCTGGATTGGCCTACCATTGGGTCGGATTTGTAGCACACCATTCGGTCAGCTCGGATTTGGAGCATACCATTCGGTCGGGTCGGGTTTGGATGTGCCACGTGTCGAGCATTAGAATGGTTGTCTATTTTTACCCATATCACTAGCCCCCCCCCCTCAGTACGCTTGCGTCTAATGCCGAGTTGTGACCGAGTTGTCTCGGGCTCAGGTCGGCTCAGAAAGCTAAGCGTTAGTTTTGGTTGGTTGGGTCTTTCTGGAAGCTTGGACTTGGAGCTTCATAGAGATGGGTGGAGTTGAGCCCTTTTGGAGTTTCATGGAGATGGGACTTATTGAGTTTAACTTCATGGAGCTCGGTATGAGGGTCTTTATGGAGTTCGCCTCAAAATTTTTCATGGAGCTCAGCTAGAGAGTTACTCAGCCTCAATCTTGGAGTTGGTCGGCCTCGGTCTTGGAATGGGCTCGGCACGAAGGAGCTCAGCTCGGCCTTGGAGCCCTGCATAAACGAAAGAGATAGAGTAAAAGGGAGAGCATACCTTTATGATTTTCTCTTGGAGTTTTTCTTTCTTGGAGATTATCTCTTTTTGAGTCTCCATGGAGGATGAACTCTTTTTTTTTTTCTTTTTTTTGAGTCTTCTCCATGGGGATGAGCTCTTTTTTGAGTCTCCATGGAGGATGAGCTCTTTTTGAGTCCTGGGGATGAGCTCTTTTTTGAGTCTTCTCCATGGAGATTATCTCTTTTTTGAGTCTTCTCTATGGAGATGAGCTTTTTTTTGAGTCTTCATGGAGGATGAGCTCTTTTTGAGTCTTCTCCATGGAGATTTACCTCGGTTTTTGAGTCTTCTCCATGGAGATTTACCTCGGCCCCATGGGGAATTTGAGTGAGATTTTTGCCTCAGCCCAAGATTTTTGCATCGGCCTTAGATTTTTGCCTTGGCCCGAGATTTTTGTCTCGGCTCCATTGGGGGACTTTGTGCAAGATTTTTGCCTTGGCCCTATGGGGACTTTGAGCAAGATTTTTGCCTTGGCCCCATAGGGGACTTTGAGCAAGATTTTTTCCTCTGCCCCATGGGGGGACTTTGAGCGAGATTTTTACCTTGGCCCCATGGGGGGCTTTGATTCATCCATAGCCAACATGACTTCTTGATTTGTCCCCACAGACGGCACCAAATTGTTAATGCTAAAAACGGTATCTCCTAGAGATTAACCCCGATCTAGACTAACGGTTGAGATTTATATTTAGGGGGACACCAGATTTACGTGGAAAACACCGTGAATCCGGGAAAAAAACCACGGGCCTCGCCGAGGAGGCAATCCACTATATAACAATTGATTACAAGAATCTCCCTCTCAAGGTGTACAACATGTGCATCTTTGAGACCATAGAGGGAGCTCAGTATAAAGGTGTTCGATTTGGCTCGGCCTTTGAGATTGTCAGCCTTGCCTTGAATTTAGTCAGCCTTGCCTTGAAGTCAGTTGGCATTGCCTTGGAGTCAGGCGGTTTTAGCCTTGGAGATGGTGGAAAAGAACTCTATATGAGTTTAATAAAGAACTACCTTGGAGCTTTGGAGAAGACTTGAATGTCTTGTAGAAATCTTGAAGGCCTTGGAGAGAGTTGGCCATAGAACTTTAGCTGGGAGCTCATATGAGAGAAAGGCCAAGGAGAGCTTGCTTGGACCTGTTAATGCTAAAATTGGTATCTCCTAGAGATTAACCCCGATCTAGACTAATGGTTGAGATTTATATTTAGGGGGATGCCAGATTTACGTGGAAAACCCCGTGAATCCGGGAAAAAAACCACGGGCCTCACAGAGGTAGCAATCCACTATATAGCAGTTGATTACAAGAATCTTCCTCTCAAGGTGTGCAACATGTGCATCTTGGAGACCATAGAGGGAGCTCAGTATGAGTGTGTTTGATTTGGCTGGGCCTTGGAGATTGTCGGCCTTGCCTTGAGGTAAGTCAGCATTACCTTGGAGTCAGTCGGTTTTAGCCTTGGAGATGGTGGAAAAGAACTCTGTATGAGTTTAATGAAGAACTACCTTGGAGCTTTGGAGAAGACTTGAATGTCTTGGGGAAATCTTGAAGGCCTTGGAGAGAGGTTGCTATAGAACTTTAGCTTGGAGCTCATATGAGAGAAAGGCCAAGGAGAGCTTGCTTGGACCCTTATCTTCTTCATACTTGGAACTCACTTGGAGTTATTTGGGAATGAGCATGTAGTTGGTCATGGATGACACCATGAAAAGAGGCCTTGAAGCTCTCTTGAAGATAGAGAAGCTTCATTGAGTGGGAGAGTCATCCCCCCCCCCCCCCCCCCTCCCTTTTCCTTTTGCTTGACGTCTCTTTTATAATGTGTTGGCCTCATAATTAAGAGCCCCCCTGTCTCCACCACTATCAGAACATTCCCTCTTTTCTATGTCTTCGTTATCTCCTCGGGTCCCGTGCCCCTCTTATTTCCTTATCTCATAGGGTTCTGTTCCCCTCTTATCTTCTTATCTATTTGGGTTTTATTCCCTTCTTATCTTCTTATCTCCATGGTTCTGTTCCCCTCTTATCTTCTTATCTCATTGGGTTCTGTCCTCCCCTTTGGAGGGAGCTCGGCTCGGATCTCTGCAAGAGGTTCTTCATAGTGTTGGCTCGGTCTTGGAGCTCGCCATGGGGTCGGGTTGGCCTTGGAGCACACCATTAGGTCGGATTGGCCTACCATTAGGTCGGATTTGGAGCACACCATTCGGTCAGCTCGGATTTGGAGCATACCATTCGGTAGAGTCGGATTTGGATGTGCCACGTGTCAGCATTAGAGTGGTTATCCATTTTACCCATATCAATATATATAATCTACTTTCCACTGTTTCAATTGAGATCTTATTCACAATATACCTTTGAATGTATTATAATATTATATTATAACAAATTAGCTTCTTATCTTATCTGATTCACATTTAAATAAATATTTATATATATATCAAGGTATATATATATTTATCTACATATCAAATTCTCATTAGTTAAAACAAATCAACCATCATGGCTGCCACGAATGTTCTCGGTGCGTTCTAACATTCTTTGGTTGTCTACCCAAGGTCACCTAACTGCGTTTTGTGACCAGCATTGGCCGGTCACATAATAATCCAATTTTTTTTTAATAGCACCCAATTTGCACAAAGCCGCACCTATTCTCTGCATGGCCGCACCCAATAGGTGCGCCACCAATAAACAGTTCTGAAGAGTACTGAACAGTATTTAACAGTAAGTTGTAGCACCCAATCTAAATAGAGTCGCACCCAATCTGTGTCTCGCTGCACCCACACCCTACCTACTATGGTGGGATTATGTAAAAATTGGGTGCTGACCTTGACAAATTGGGTACTACAAATGAACAGTAATGAACAGTTAAAATTCGCACCCAATCTAAGTAGAGCTGAACCCATTCTGTATCTTGCCGCACCCAGACCCTACTTACTACGGTGCTAGTATATGCAAATTGGGTGCGAACCTTCACAAATTTGGTGCGCTGCCATTTTCACAATGAATAGTAATGAACAGTTAAAATTCGCACCCAATCTGTGTCTGGCCGCACCCAAACCCTACCTACTACGGTACGAGTATATGCAAATTGGGTGCAGACCTTCACAAATTGGGTACGCCGCCATTTTCACGAATGAACAGTAATAAATAGTTAAAATTCGCACCCAATCTAATTAGAGCTGCACTCAATCTGTGTCTGGTCGCACCCAGACCCTACCTACTACGGTGCGAGTATATGCAAATTTGGTGCGAACCTTCATAAATTGGGTACGCTGCCATTTGAACGGATAAACAGTTATAAACAGTAAAAATTCACACCAAATCTGAACGGAGCCGCACCCAATATGTATCTTGCCTCACCCATACCCTACCTACTACGATGCGAGTATGTAAAAATTGGGTGCGGACCTTTACAAATTGGGTGCGCCACCATTTTTATGGATAAACAGTAATGAACAGTAAATATTCGCACCCAATTTGAATAGAGCTGCATCCAATCTATGTCTGGCCGCACCTAGACCCTACCTAATACGGTACGAGTATATGCAAATTGGGTGCGGACCTTCACAAATTGGGTGCGCCACCATTTTCATGGATGAACAGTAATGAACTGGTAAAATTTGCACCCAATCTGAAGAGACCTGCATCTAATTTGTGTTAGGCAGCACCCAGACCCTACCTACTATGGTGCGAGTATATGCAAATTGGGTGCGGACCTTCATAAATTGGGTGCGTCACCATTTTCACGGATGAACAGTAATAAATAGTAAAAATTCTCACCTAAACTGAATAGAGCCCTACCCAATCTGTATCTTTCAGCCCTCATACACTACCTACTATGGTGCGAAGATGTGCAAATTGGTTGCTGATCAACACAAATTTGGTGTGCCGCCATTTTCACGGATGAACAGTAATGAATGATTGAAATTCACACCCAATCTGAATAGAGTCGCATCCAATTTGTGTCTAGCTGCACCCAAACACTACCTACTACGGTACGAGGTGCGCCGCCTTTTCACTAATGAACAATAATAAACAGTAAATACATGCACCTAATCTTAATAGAGCCATACCAAGTATGTGTCTAGCCGCACCCACGTCCTTTTTATATGGTGCGAGCATGTGAAAATTGGGTGCGACTCTTCACGAATTGGGTGCGGCTCCATCTAACTAATGAACAGTAATTAACAGTAAAAGTTCACACCCAATCCAAATAGAGCCGTACCCAGCCTCTGTCTGGCCGCACCTAGACGCTACCTAGTTTGGTGCGAGCATGTGGAAATTGGGTTCACCCCTTCACGAATTGGGTGCGAAATCAACAATCTTTAATGTAACGCACAATGACACTCAATTTGTGAAGGTCCGCCTCCAATTTGCACATACTCGCACCGAAAGATTTATTTTTTGATGTACATACCTAGATAATGGGTTCAACCCTTCACCAATTGCGTGTGAAATGAACAAGCTTCGATGTGAAGGTTTATTTTTAGGTGCTCACACACCTATTGCTTGGGTATGACCTCTTTTAATTGGCTGCCATGGTCCCAAAAAATCAATAAAATCTTAAAAAATGGTGAATATCTTAAATTTAACTGTTAATAGGTGCATATATTATGTATTATGTGGAAGACTCGGTAGCAATTTTTTAAACTTAGTATTTCATTTTTAATTTTATTCACTAGAAACATCTATTTCAAGTGAAAATGGAATTCTGCTAGTGTAAGCTTGACCTTTGTGATGATCAGTGAAATTAGCTTGATGTTAGATTAAAACGAACTATTATTTGAACAACCTAACAAAATTAATGAAAACTAAAGAAGAAAATAAATTAATGTTCAATATTAATTCATGGTTATATTTTAAAATTTAAGCAATAATAGGTAAATTTATTTTTAAAAGAAATTTGAAACATTAATCAAAGGAAGAGTCTTGTAAAGGTCTTTCGATTTTAAATGACCCAATTTTCTGTGTTCGGTTGATTAATTTATTACTTAACTCTATTCACCTTTCATGGCAAAGAATGTAAATCAATCGTAATATAAAAATATAGTTACGAAATACGATGTTTAGTACTTACATGTTCCGTTTCGTCCAACTTATGTATTTATTGAAAATTGAATAATTTAATTTTGCATCCAAACACTTGAAATCAATACCAATTTAGGTAGTGTAGTGATGCATAGATAGTTACAAGAACAATATTTTTAATAAAGCGTGGGGAAGCACACATCCGGGTATAGTATGTCATTGACTTTTCTAATGTATCGCATATAGATATTACCTGAACAATTAATCCAAAAAATCTGCATAAAAAAATTATAATAGAAATTATCAATATATGTTCTTCCTATAACCCAATTAAATAAGTGCAATACATCCATAATTCAACATACATCCACAATTCAACCATGATACATTACGAACTCCCTCAACTGTCAAAATTAGTGAATGAAGTGATTTCATAAAATATATAGGAACATGATGTTGGTTTACAAGAGAATTCTCATCAGTTTCTAGTGGTAGTTTCTCAGAAAGTGGAGTATTCCCCTTGATTTGAGATGTATTCCCATGCAAAATTTGTCTTTGATCCCAATCTTGTTAGTTTTGATTGTCTACCTATTTTGTAAACAAATGAAAGGGGAAGACAAGATCCAAGAACAGGTTTATATTATGCAGAAAACAGAGAGCTAAACGGGCCTTTCTGAATCCTAAACGAGCTTGTCTACTAGAGTACAGGAGCAACCAAAGATCCAAACGGGCCCATCCAGATCCATACGGGCCCGCCTGCAAGATACCTGTGAACAAAAAAAAGCCCATCCACATCCAAACGAGCCTGCCTTCCTCCCTGTTTGAATCCTGCTGTAGTTGTTGTTTTTCAGTGTGTTTAATCAACCAGTTTCTCCCATACATAAGCTTATGCTCCCATCATTCTTACAATTCCCATCTCCATGTTTTATAAAATGCTTTATATACGTTTGCTGACAAAAGCTGGTACCTTATAATATTTAACTTACAAATGCAATATGTATATTAATGATTACGTGTTAGTCTTACAGAAGGACAGAGTAAATAACAAGAAACCAAAAAATGGGTAGCTATAACGTGAATTGTTGTGCTCATGTACATTTTCTTGCATGAAGGAAATGGCCAAATTCACTCAATTTGTAGAAGAATAAAACCATGATATCGGTACCTGATTGCACGCTCCTAACAGATTGTGATAATCCTGTATCATTGAGATATAATATGAATAAAACTTAAAACGTCAAATTCTGCAAGAAAGATGATGATAAAAGAAACAATACTTTATTACCATATTGACAATGGTATCACCGTTTGCGACTGGCCTTCGTACGTTGTCGTTCGGTGTTGAATTGTGTTGAGGCCTGTACAATAGTATCCCATTCATGGTTATCCTTGTGGACCAATAACCATGACATCAGTTGTTTACGATAGTTGCGTCGGAGTGCGAATGTTCCCTGCATAGTTCAAACGTATAAGTGTTGAATTTAAAGAGATTGAAACAATTATCAAATAGAGTGTTAAAAGGACTTACAGGGTTCTCCAATAGTTTGTCCCATTCGGCTGGAACACTATAATATACAACCCACAGTCATGACTGATAATTTATCATACAATAGCATAGTTGTCAGGACCACGAAGTTACTCTACAAAATATATTCCATAGTGTCGCTAAGCAAGCATTTTCAAAAGTCACTTACACATTGGGCTGTCTTTTTGTAGGTAATTGCTATAATGGCCAAGAGTGTGGCCAATCAGAATGATAAACCCGTGAGTTTGTAGCTGCCACACGCCTGCACATTACCTCAATCGTACCAACCTGAAAAAGAACCTTGTATGAAATGATGTCCAGTATAATATAAATCATACCGGAAGAATACAACATTTATAAATATAATTATCAATCTAAATATCTAAACTCACTAGTCGTTGCGCAATTGCCTCGCGCGAAGTAATGTCTAATGCTGGCAAGCTGTCAACCACATACGTCTTCTTAGTAGGCATGCCAATAACCACTAAGAACCAAAGATTGTTCCTATCATTCACAGGTACAAAAATATGCAAGATGCTACCACATCGAATAATAGGAAAATTACCCATGATAAGTGCAACACACATATGTGAAGCGTGTAAACGCCATCGTGTGGTCAATATGAGGAAACCAGTGGATTTTCCAAATGTATGATGTACCTGTTGTACACTCGAAATATCACCCATGAAATGAGGTTTACTAGCAAACTGATCGACCAACAAATCGAGGTCTGGTGAGTCATTGGACAAAACCGTACACTACATTCCAATATTTTATCAGTTTCACCTGTTAATCCAAGGAGCATAGAAAAACCAGTGAAAAATAACCACAATAATAATTTAGTGAACGATGCTAACTCCTATGACTACTTACGGAGAAGCGTGATGGGTAATACCAGCGACGACACTCATGATGCGTCACTCTCTCCTCGCCCGTTAACGCTCTTGCGACAACATCTATAACCTGCAATAAAACCCCATGTTTTATTTTCAACTTAGCCATCATACTCAATAATTTATTGAAAAATAAATTAAATTATGGGGAGATGGATCCGTGAGCTCCACCGGAGATAGCAACATGCATCGGGGTCTCAGAACCTGCATTTCACCCAAATTGGCAAGATCTTGGCCGAATGCAACAATCGTACAACTGCAATGATTTATGTATTCTCCCTATTAGTATGTATTACATATCCTACTTATTAGCCGATGTATTAACCATACTCAAAGGATATTACAACGAAAACATATAGATTAAGAATAACATCGGTGAATGTCACATGAGTTAGTTAAAATAGAAAAAGGACCTCTTACATTTGCTCTCACGTTATTATTGGACATAGGGCCAACAATGTTGTCAAATAGACCCATGATTTCAAGTGTTCGCAACTACGTCCCCAAACCTTTCAGCTGAACATATGTCACAAGTAATAACACAATTATTGTATTCATATATGCAACTACATGTGACAATAACGAATGATATTTTGTTGCATGTATATACGTACAAACATATATATCAAACAAAATTAGACAATAAAAAAACATGTTTTTGTCCTTACTCCAAGGTATCCTTTGCACATGCGACAAAATCGACTACGGCAATGTTTATATGTTGTGATGAATGTTCTGCGGCCGCATCCTCGGCTGGTTCAGCTTGCTCCTACATTCAAACAAATTCCAAAAAATAATATGTTCAATTTAGATCTGTAACACGGTTTAATTTGCGACTAATAAATCCAATTAATACAGAAAACTGATTTTCTATTATAATTAAACGTGCTTGCATATATACCGTGGTAATGGCAGGTATTGTCTCTCGAATCTTGCCTTTGCCTTCCCGTGGGTACTCGACGTACGGGCTCCTCTTCTTTGCACCCGAAATTCTTAGGGTGGAACTCCTCAAGGTATCACGCCTGCTCAACGGGTAATTTACCATGGAGTCAACACTCGGTGATATCACTCGGACCCGCTTTTCCTATAAAATTTAGAGGGGGATTTACATTAGTATGAATCACAGCACAATCTATTTTAAACACACGCCGGAAAATATTCGATTTGAAAGGTATAGAATAGCGCATAATACTGCAAAGATGAACCTATTACCTCTTTCTTACACCTGGTAGCTCCTGGTATGTGCACATCTTCTAGTCCCTGCGTGACCTTGTTTCCAATATCAGTTCCAATATCGGTTCCTCGGCAGGGTTCAAACCTTCTTCTGAGAGCATGATTGGACAGGCAGGCACCTCTATGTGGTCCTGCAATACATCATTTGCTTCCAGTGGCTGGTGGTCGTCGGGAGTCCCTGCACCGGGCATGGCGACACCCTCTCCACGAGCCGGATATTCACGCATCGTCTGCTCCATCACGTCTAGCTGCCTCGTAATGGATGCAATATCTTCTCTCAATGCGTCCATCGAATTGTGAATCATGTCGCCCAACTCACGTTTTGTGTCAACATCCAGTAGGTCGGCATGTGCTCTCAGATGTCCAAGATCCCCCTGAAGTCGTATAACATCAGTTCTGAGGGCATCATACTCTTGGCACTGTATTTAACAAGTAAAGCTCCATTACAATAATATTAAACAACAAGTGTTGCAGTGTAAGTGTAAAGAAACATAGCGTTGGGTACGAAGTGTCTTCTGATGAACTAAACAATTCTACCCTGTGCGAAAAAACACCTCTACGCTGCACGACGTGCTTCACAGCAAGGCTAATCATGATATCTGACAAAAAAGCAAGGCGGGGCGGCTGACGATCAGATATCGGCCGGTTGATAATCCCTACCGCCAAGTGCTCGAGATAGAACAACTTCGCATGGAAGCATTACAAGAGAAAAGGATAAAAATCACAATCACTGCCGGAATATATAACCATGTTCATATTAATCAAAATAAGAAATAATAAGAAGTTGAAATGTCTCTAATTGAATGGTATTTTCTTAACAATAATGCCTACGCACCTGGAGCAACCAGATACACCCGCCAATACATTTAATCTTGACCCCCTTACCTAGGCCGATCTTATAAGTCCATACCTCTGCAAGCATACCCTCGAATGCATAGCTTGCCCAATTCAATTTTATAGAATCATCCAACCTATCCAACAAGGACAAGTACGAACTTGGTATCTGGATGTTGTCGGTCGGCCTAATGATGCTGCCAACAATGTACAGAAACAACTTCCTTTTAAATTCATCTCCAACTGGCAACTGAACTAGCTCAGGGTACAATGCACTTGGAGTCAATGAAGCTCGCCTGATGCTTGACCTATTAGTGGGCACATCATTTGTAGCCCTCGGCCGTGCACTGACAAAATGGCTATGTGTGAATTGAAACATGCCTCCAAGTCCTCCAGTAGTCTCATCCTTAACGAGTATGAAGCTGCATTAATAAGGCCTCCGAAACCCAATGAAGTCATACAAGCTTTCTTCTCATCACTGAGCTGCTTTATAAGGCACCCAAGTTTGTAGACCATGTAAGAACAATGCAGATATTCCTAGAGAAGAAGTGTTTGATGCACATGATTAGTTGAAGTAGAATCATCAAGGAAGCATGACAGAATTGGCTACAACAAAAATAAAAATAAAAAACTTGTAAGAATAGAATTACAAACATGACATCATTGTGCGTTATCCTTAACAAGTATGTCATCATCCAGAGGGGCCTCCTGCATTCGCCATAGCTGCAAGGAGATTAGTATTTTACATTAGCAATACAGACCATAATAAAAATCACATTGATCAGATGAATTCAAACAAAATCATCTATGTCATAAGTCATACATTAAATCCCATTAATGAAATTGTTCCAGTTTCTTATTTGAATAACACTTTACAAACAGGAATTCACAAAAGAAAACCAACATTTATCAAAGGTGTTGGATGAATGGCTTCCAAATTATGAGCTCAATTATAGAACCATGCGGGCCCACTCCTTAGCAGCCACGCTCGTTCAGGTATAGATCGTGTTTTTGGTGTGAAGGACAGAGGCTCAGGCGGGCCCGCTCAGCTTACATGCAGGACCGCCTAGCTCTCTGTCATTGTGAAGCTACAGGGATGTTTGAAATAAGCGGGCCTGCCTATCAAATGGATGGGCCCGCCTGGACAGTCAATATTTTTAACAACAACGGGTTTCCTTATTAAAATCACAGTGAAAAGCAACTGATATTTATTCTTTTCTTGAAGAAGCAAAGGATAGGAGGGGGGTGAATGTACCCTAGAAAATGACATGGCTTGTGTTTAGGTTTTAATTAAATAAGATAGAGGGCCACATGAGATTATGAGCATACCAGTCTTTGATTGCCGGAAAATGATGCGATGACCAGAGAACGGTTATGCAGGCGACTGCAAGGTGAGGGAGAGATATGGGAGAGAGCAGACTATCCAGCAACAGTAGAACTAGTTCTTCACTCGGGGAAGGGGCGTGCTGTAAGGCAAGGAATGTTAGAATCCACCGATCAAGCAAAAGAATAAAGATGGAGGTGATGAACTACGGAGAGAGCCCGCAGAGAGCATGTAAAAATTCTTTTTTGGGGGAAAAGGGCGTGCCAAATTTGACCTATGTTATGGTCTAGTCGCGTGTGTCGCACACATCATCAGCTTGTACGTACACGTTTACGCCAATAGTGGTTCTGACTAATGCTTTAGGAGGAAGCCTGGTTTTGGCGAGAAGGATAATATACTATATGCACCTATGATAAATAGTTTATACTATTTTTTTTCATTGAAATAGACTGATGTAAGCTTTGTTAAAAATATATGAAATGAATGTGTTTATTTCTATGAGCGGTCCCGCCTGTGGTATGAACGGGCCCACTTATCTGAGTCTGCTTCAGTTTCCAGTAGGGTTGTCAAACGATCAAGCTGTTCGTACAAATCTCGAGATCGGCTCGATAAAAGCTCAAGTTCGGCTCAGAATTTCGAGCTTTCCGGCCGAGGTTGAGCTTTAGTTTCGAACTGGAAATTATTTTAGAGCTCGAAATTAATATTGAGTTGAACTCAATCGAGCTCAGCTCAAAAGCAGTAAATTTAATATGAATATATTAATATATAATATAAATATTTGGGCAAAAATGAATTAAAAGTTATAAATATTAGTAAATATTTTAATATATGAATAATAAATAAAACATTTAATATTTAGTATTGAAATACAATATATAATATGAAAACATTAATTTATAAATAAGTTTTTAATTTCAAACTAAATCCGAGATTTCAAAATTATAATTGAGTTCTTTATTTCGATCTTTCGAGCCGATGTCGAGCTTTCGAAATTAAAATAGAGCTGGGACCCAGCAAACTTATCGAGTTAATTTTGAGCTCGAGCTCGAGTTAGGCTATTTTGAGCCGAATTCGAGTTAGGCTAGCCCGATCAAGCATGGCATGTTTAAAGCTGTAGTTTGCCATAGAAAACCCGATAGGAAGACGGGCCCGCCTTAGTGGCGAAGCCACAATAGGGCCGATGGGGGCACGTGCCCCACCTGGATTTTTTGTAATAATTTAATATATATATATATATATATAATCTATATATATAGTGTGTGGGCCTCATATTTTATAGTATATAATATATTTATATAAAAAACAAAACAAATACACTCTCATAACCACTCTCTCTCTCTCTCTCTCCCCAATTCTCACTCTATTGTCTTGATTTATAGTTTTATCGCTATTCTTCTTTAATTTTCTTTTTTTTTTAGGGTTTTACACTTATACTCTATAATTATAACCATTTAATTGTCCAAAATAGAGCTTTTCAGGACCAAATAGAATAAAATGTAAGTCATTCATCTTTATATATTTTTTATTTTATTTGAATTTTTTAAAATTATTACTTTAAATAGATATTTGATTTTAAGTTTCATATACTGAAACAATTATCTATAGAAATATTTATTTATGACATATGGATTTTAGAATTTTTTGTTAAATTTATTTATAATTAGTTATATAAGGTTTGATGATAAATACATGCTTACTAATGAAATATAAGTTGTATAGAAATACCTATAAGTTGTATATCCCTTACTTTATCGAGTACTAATGTTGTCACTAATTTTGTTCAGTTTTACGGCCACTGTTGAAAGCGTATTTTTTCTAATGCATTTTGTGAAAACAAAGTTATGTAATCGTATTAGGGATCAATGGTTGAATGACAACTTAGTTATTTTCATTGAGAAAGAAATTTTGATAATATTGAATTGAAGTTCGTATGCAACGTTTTCATATCACGAAAACTCGTTGTGAAAGCTTTTAATTTTTTTCAAGTTAATTTAATTATTTTCATAATATATTTTGTGTTATTAATTTTATTGAAAATTTGTATGGTGTCCCCCTTGAACTTAATTCCTGGCTTTGCCACTGCCCGTTATATGAGCGCGGCCGCTATCATAGTCTACTTCCTACAGGAAAAAATCAGTTGTTATTCGAGCCCGCCTCAGTGCAGCCCGGGGGGCGAAATCCACGCCAGCATCTAACCCTCTGTGGCGCAAATAAAAGTCTCTACATCCTTTTCAAAACCCCGAACCGAACGGGCCCGATTCAGAATGAACAAGCCCGCCTACTCTCACTCCGGTTATAAGTGCAGTAGCCGGTTCGCATGCCCGTGTAGCTTTCCTATTTGCTATCCCCTATTTTTCCTCCCCTTCCTCTATCCAGACACCAGCGAAGCCCCGTAGGCGTCCCCGCCCTTAGAGTTTGAAACTTCTTTGTTATCTTCTCTATATATTCCACTGTTATCTTCTCTTTTGTTATTCTCTTATGGTTACTCTATCGTTGTTTATTTAGTTTTTCATTATGTGCTTCATGCAAGTTTGCTTGATTTCTCTTCCCCCTCGCAAGATTAACAAGAAAATCTTTATGGATGTTATGAGTACTACCCCAGAAATATATCATGAATTGAGCTCATCAAGTTTAAACCTGGGAAGTCTTAGTTTACAATCTCCCTAATATTTGTTTTATTCTATTTTATTGTTTACATTTAGGGCAATGCAGTATTTTAAGTGGGGGGTGGGTAACTAGCTAGCTATATTTTATTTCATTGCAAATCTTTATGGAAAAGGCATGCTGCTGCACACTTAGAATTTGTCAAAACTCTAAGTATGGGATGGGTAATTAGGAATTCATTGCATATCATTTACAAATTAATTCCATCATTTTTTTTTTTTGAGATGCATTCTTAATATATACCAATGATGGTATAGTGAATAAATTTTTATGGTTTCATTTTACTCTTAGTTTACACCCATTGAGCAAAATCTTTAATTCTCCCTATGAAACATTTGGACAATTAGAGAAAATCCATGTGACCATCATATTCTCTAGTAACATGAAATAACCCATTGTCATGTTTTTTTTTTTGCCTCATTTGCTAAGTTGTATTTTTCAATGGCTCCAAGAGGATTTGTAACACTAGTTCGAACTTCTAGCCGCTTTATTTTAATTAGTGGACAAGTAAGAGGCAAACTAGTAAAGTAGTACAACTATGAACAAGATAAGGACAATATTTTGCTATTCTTGGTGATAAAGTAACTTGGGCTTCTGGCTCCTAATCAGAGTGTACCTCAAATCGAAAAGTTGCTTGTGAATATGAATGCCTCCATGTAGATTTGTAACCTTCTGACGAATTGGGTGTTCTAGTGCCTAAACAGCATGTGCATCCCTACATTCTACATTTTACATTCTACATTAGTTTAGTAGTGGTCCAAAGCCTTGCTGGGTGGATGAGATTTGAGGTCTACATTCTACATTCAGACACAGGCGGTCAAGTTGAAGAAACCAACTAAACCTTGCTCCAAAGTCTTAAGACTCGAGTTCTGCGGGATGGGTCCAGCTGGGTGGATGAGAACCCCAATGTGCTGTGGGCATAATCAGCAAAACCCCCACAAGAGAGACTCCCTTCACCCTCGCTTTCGACATTGAAGTTATAATCCCCGCGGAGATCGGAATGTCAACTCTTTGGACACAGACACTCGCTCCGAAAGCTAATAATGAAAGGCTCAGAGCAGAACTCGACCTCTTTGAAGAAAAGAGGGATGCCGCCTATGTCTGAGCTACGGTCTACCGCCAAAGGGTTAGACGCTGCTACAACTCCAGGGTAAAGGAAGTCCAATTCTAGCTTGGAGACTTAGTATAGCGGGACCATATCTTCCAGGTAAATAGAAACTGTGCGGGAAAGTTGACCCCCAACTGGGAGGTTCCTTATATTCTAAAAGAAGTAGTCCGACCCAGCACCTACCGACTTGCAAACATAGAAGGGTGAAATCTTAAACGCTCGTATTATATCGGACACCTCCGCCACTACTATCAATAAAATCTGAAGATTCACTACTTCATGGCGTAAAGTGTAACTCTTACTTCACCGTGTCCCCGCCTCTTCAAAGTCCCTCTTAGGACCGAGCCTTCCAAGCTCGTGTAAAGTCCCTCTATGGGCTTAAGCTCTCAGGCTTGCTTAAAGTTTCTCTAAGGGTTGAGCTCCCAGGTTCGTTCAAAGTCCCTTTAAGGGTCGAACTCTTAAGTCCGTCAAGAGGGCTTAGCCTCCCAAACTCGCTCAATATCCCTGTAAGGGTCGAGCTCCTAGGCTCGCTCAAAGTCCCTCTGAGGTTCGAAGTCTTAAGTTCTTTAAGGACCCCAAAGAGTCGAGCTTCCTCGTTCGCTATAATCTCTTTCGGAAGAGCGCTTATGGGTACAGTCGAGGGACCCTTCCGAGGGCTCAGCCTCAACGATCGGCCACTATAAGCTCTTTTGGAAAAGCGCCTACGGGCACGGCTGGGGGACCATTCCAAGGGCTCGGTGTCGACGATCGGCTGCTATAAGCTCTTTTGGAAAGGTACCTACGAGCACGACCAAGAGACCCTTCCGAGGGCTCAACCTTGACGATCGGCTGATAAATGCTTTTTCAGAAGAGTGTCTACGGACATGGTCGAGGGACCCTTCCAAGGGCTCGACCTCGACGATTGGCTACTATATGTTCTTTCAGAAGAGCACCTACTGGCACGACCAAGGGACCCTTCTGAGGGCTTGGCCTTGACAACAGCTAGGTGTGCCTCCAACAAAGGACCTGACTTCAGAAAAGTTCTTCCGAGAGGACGAGCAATGTGACTCGAATTCAAAGTTCCGCAAAGGACCAAGTACTTATACTTGTTCAACCACCCTCTTAAGGGTATGACTTTGATTGTTGTCTCTCTCTCTCTCTCTCTCTCTCTCTCTCTCTCTCTCTCTCTCTCTCTCTCTCTCTCTCACTCTAAATCCCTCATGATAAACTCCGAGAAGAGAAGCCTGAGAAGACAAGTACTAAAAACTGCCAAGGCAAAGAGTGTCTTAGAATTGTGGATTTAAGAATACCTCGTCATGATTTGGAGATAATGATCGACTCAATCAACTCGATTTAATCAGTTAAAAGTGGAGATCAAGACCATAATAGACATTCTAAAGGCTAAGGAAAGGGAAAGAGAAATAAGTCAAATGAGCAGACCAAAATTCTGCCTTGTCATTGATGAAATGTGTACAAGACATTCTACATAACTAATAGAAAATGGAAAAGAAATACATAAGGTTGAAGGCCACAACAAACGGAAATCATACAGAGCCGGACACATCGCCCTCCTCCTCTTCGGGATAACCTCCTCGAATGCTACAACCTCGACCAAAGCGTCTTATTTAGTTATGCCCACCTCTAGAACAATCCCCATGGTGGAAACCTCCTCAGCAGCGGTTGCAGTAGCATTATCCACCATAACCACAGGGTTAGTTTCCTCAACAGTTGATAAAGGAATCACCTTTGCTATAGTTGGTGTAGGAGTAGGTGCAATCTCTTTTGAGTCGGAGGAGGAACCCGAGTATACCGAAGGAGATGAGGAAGAAACCTTATCAGTGGCCCTCTACTTCACCTTCATCTCCAAGTATATCTTCTGAGCCCCCTGGTACTCAAAGTTTGTGAGGTCCAGGGTGGGATCATATTGGGCTAGCTCCCGAAGATCTTGACCCCCTCCTTGGCCCCCTCCCAGAAACGTCCTTTGGATTCTCCCAGGTCTTTCTTGAGTAGCTTTAATTGCTCCTCCAAACATTTCACTTGGTCCTGGGACAACTCAAGGAGAGCCTTGCTGGAGGCCAAGTCCTTCAAAGCCTTCTCCTTCTTATTTCCGCATCTTCTTCCTGGGAACACTTGAGAAGAACCTCACTTACCTCAAGGTCCCCGGAGAGCTTCTTCTTCTCCTCCTCTATGTCCCTGACCCTTACCTTAGGGCACAGACTTCGAAGGTTAAGACACTCACCTAGCTCTGCAAGGCGCTGCCGTCCTTCTTACTCGCATAACATGAGATATTTAAACCTTAGTAACAGTAAGATCTACATGAGAGAATTGACCTCTTTATTAATATGAATAGTTAGATAAAGTCCCATAACATTCTTTTGGTTTACTCTTCTTGCTTGCTATCGAATTGGCAAGTAGAGGGTTGGGATGTAATGACCAACTGTAGCCTTTCTTTTGACAATGCATGCTTTTCTTTTAAACCACATACAAAAATTAGAGGAGGCGTGTGATAGAGCTTATCCAAGCTTTGGGTTTGAGCATCCCAAAATATTATTAAGGATAACTTAGAGATGTTTACCCCTGGAAGACATTAAACTTAGAGTGTGATATATGGACCCAAGCCATGGAGCACTTGAGTTAGAAGGAATAGTTTAACGGGCCATGACCTACTCATATGATTGGAAATGTTCATTTAGTTTAAGTAGGAGACATGTGAGGAAATAATAATCAGGTTGGTTAAGTTCTTAATAGAAGCTTGGTATGTAGTAAAACAATGGATAATGAATCATGTATTATATTACAAATGGGTCCATTACTTCGTTAGCGGGCCATAGCCCAACTCAACGAAGTGATTTAGTTATAGACCAGATCATATGGCTTAAGTGCAAATAAACCTGATTAAGGGGAATATCCGTTATGCATTTGTAATTATACTAAGCGAGTATCTCATTAACAGATATCGATATACGAGGGTAAAGCACGACACAGTGTCTAACTCTATAACTACTAAGCCATGTAGGCTCTCGCGCCGATATTGTGAGTATTTTTAAGGGTTAAAGCCATTTTTGGTCCCTGAAAACAGAGCCAATGTTTATTTCCATCCCAAAAAATTTAAAATTTGTTTAATACGGTCCACATCGGCATATACTGACACTTATCACTCCACATCAGCAAAATAACGACCTTAACATAATAATAAAAAGATTATATGCATTTCATTAGTATTCCACATGACCGCCACGTCAGCAATAGGGACAAAAAATGCCAAAATATGGAATATATAGGGACCCAAAATGTCAAAATATGCAATACATATGGACCATATTGAACAAATTTTTAATTTTGGGATGGAAATGAACATTGGTCCCGTTTTCAGGGACCAAAAATGGCTTTAACCCTATTTTTAACTCATAGTCCTCTACTAATTTCCATTCTACTCTACTAGATGGATATTGGAGTCCATCTTTTGCTTTCTATTACTAGATGGACGTTGGAAGTCCATCCTTTCCTTTCTATGCTATCTATCTGAGATTTCGCATGTTTGTCATTTACTCAAAGATATTGATCTTTTTGAGCCTCTTATCTGTTGTTTGCTCTGTACTGGTGGCATCCCCTCTGTTTGGCATGATACTTATTGTTATTTTCTTTCCGCTATTACTCTGATATGTAACAGGTACCTTAGGCCTTACATCCAAACGGGGATTCATCCCTATTTAGGTATAGCTGGTTTGCAGACATGCCCGGCCCGGGTTCAGGTCGTGATATAGTACGAGCCCAAAATTCCTCATTCCACCTCAAGCCTCTACCATATTAATACCAATACAGACGCCAAGCCTCAAACCTGTACCTCGGATCCACCATCTTACCCACTTATCCCCAAACTACAACCGACCTAGCTAACCCGACCAAACGCTTAGTTTCCTGAACCGACCTAAGCCCGAGGACAACTCAACCACAGCCCAGCCTCAGACGCAAGCTTACAGGGGGGATTAATGATATAGGTAACTCTTGATGCCCTTATCCTGGGCATACATGTGGAAACATCCCAAGCACCCATATGACTAGCACAAATCTCGAGCTTGGACATCTCCATTTGGAAAAATGGTAGCTGCAAAAGTCTATGCATGGGAAAAAACGTGGCAGAGAAGCATGGTACAAAGGGTAAGATGTCAAGGAATAAAGTGTCAGGAGATAAGTATGGCAAACAATATCCTAACACTGATGGGATGGGCGACAAACGCCAGGGAAGGCGATAAGAAGTGGGAGAACAAAGAGGAAGGTAAGCAACATCTGACGCACGGGATCCCCACCTTCACTCCCAAGTTCTCTCATTGAGTTGATCCTTGGAGCTAAATCGGGGCACCAAGCCCACCTAGACCAGTTCTCTTTCTATCTGCATGCACTCTAGCGAACAAGGAAGAGCCACACATTGTCTTCTTCGGCGACTGTCAACGTCCCTCACTATAGAAAAATCTCAACTGATAGTTAAAGTCTAGTTCGATCTCAAGGAGAAACCAAATTTTGCACTAACTGTAGGTTTTTGTAGAAAATCAAAAGCATGTATCATATACATGGCACAACAGAAAAATTAAAATTTTCTAAACCCTAGCCCAAATGGATCTCTCTATGTTTATCAAAAATACAAGCAAGTAAAGTTGAAGGGCATGTATCTTTTGAAATCTGTACCGAATTCCTTTCTCTAAGTCGGAGAAGAAGTTGAAACAACCACATCAGTTCGTAGATGGAGTGCCTCTAACGGTGATCCACGCGAAGATCCGCAGAAGCAACCTTAAAGGTGACGGGGTGATCTTCCACGCAAGGTGCTAGATATGGTGGAAGTTCTTGAGAGGATTTGGCAGAGAAGAGAAAAAGGCTATTGATCTCTATCAACTACCAAGAAGTTGTATATATTTTTATGGCCTAGAATATCATATATTTATAGGCCTCCCTAATCATATTAGGGTTTGTTTTGGATTGGGACTTTGATTGAAGCCCAAATCAAATTTGGCTTACAATCTAATCAAATTTGACATATAATCAAATTCGACTTCCAAGTAAATTTCACTTATAATCAAATTCGACTTATAATCAAATTAGGCTTATAATCAAATTCGACTTACAATCTTTCTCTTCCCTTTAATTCTCTCATTTTAGGATCTTATCCTAAAAACCCGTTTTAAACCTCATTGTTATCTTCTATGCGTGTGACCCATTAGGTTCCCAGTTATGTTGGCCATTCATAATCAACCATTGATGACAAATAGATCATGAGTGGCATTTAGCAATACATCATGACCCCCAATTGACCGGAAAGTTAGGTGGTCTGACTTGGAACCTTTCAGCAACCAATGTTAGTGTGCAATTTATCATTTACCATCTTATACCAACTTCGTTCGGAGTATGGCCTATGTGTCAACTCCCACTATACTGACTATGTCACACCTAGCCCAAGTATTAGTTCCTTGTCCTATGGGATCCATTACTCAAAACTTATGTCATCGAAGACCATCTTTACGACAAGTTACTCTGGCCAGAGATTCTTGAGTAATGACCAGACAAGTGGCCATGGGTATACTCTCCTTTTATCAGGAGTGGTAAATCCTCTGTTGGCTACCCAAATACCTTCGAATACTTCAAAGCTGTACCCAATCACCACCTTGTAAGTAACCCATGAAGGGAAACGTAGGAATGGCATCAAAGCAAAGGATCCATATCCAAGATAACTTGTGTACCTCAAGTCTAAGGATATTTGCACCATTACTGCATGAGATCTTCACTGATATTTTAATAGGATAACCATGCAAGCACTTCGCCAGTATGCCATCCAAATCTAACTTCATATCTTTAACAAGCATGCACATGTTCACTCAAAACATCTTCATGCTTACAACTTGTGAGAACAACTCTTTGATCGGTTCAAGGAGCATAACATGTGCTAGTCTTGATGGATCAATGATATCCTATCTCATTGATCATTCGACTGGGAATATTTAGATACGTACATAATTACACATGATAGGAATCTCACATTATAATCTCTATCATAATTTCTTTCATGCTATGTGTTGTATTATGGACTTCATTAATTAGATTTAAGATCTCATATTATATTCAGAGTAGCGAACATCTAATTAATGAAGAAGTTTTTTATTAAATAAATAAATTTATACATAAAGTTAAGCAAAGATGATTGTCTTTAGAGCACTTCTCCAACACTAACATATAGTAATGTAGAGATTGTTATAAAATAAAATTTAGGGTATCGAAAAAGGTCTTGAGCATTTATCCTCTTTCTCATGAAATTTATCATGCCACACCGGTAATCTTTCCAGATGAAACAAATACCATTGAGTTCCTTACACCTATTAAGACAAAAAAACAAAAAAAAAAAAAAAAAAATCATTCGTTCAGGAGCCTCACACAAATACAAACATGGACTGAACTGCTTTCCTGTCTTGTAGTTTAGCCCATTATCAATACATAACAATACCAATCTCACGCACGGTTTCTTGGACTTGTTAAAAATTAAATTTGTTTTTTATTTAAAGTTTCTAAATCACTGCCTTGTGTGGGAGGCATATGTATGCCAAAACCCCATAAATTATTGACAGTCACAACACAAGACAACACAAGTTGATAGTTGCTACTAACAGCCACTGCCATAAAGTAATAGAAAGACATATATATATTTACCCCTTTTTGACCACATACAATCTTGGATCAAATTCCCAACATCATCTGTTACCACTTAAAAAAAAAAAAGCAATATTTTATTTTATTTTGCTCCAAAGAAGATATTAACCACCGTTTAATTATTCTCCACAGACCCTTTTTGACCACATACACATCCATACGATCTGAAATTGCGAAAAGGGAAGAAGGAAGAAAAAAAAAATCAATAAAAATGATAATACCATGTCTCACCCTGCATCCATTTCTCCATCCGTTATTATTCTTGCATTAATTGTCCCCTTCGATTCATATGATGATATGATGCCCGGGCTCAGCTCCACGATCCAAATCAATAATCCGATAACTGGAACAATACTAAGTAGCGAAGCCAGTAGACGCGGTGGCGCGTTCCGCTTCCGCTGCTCCTCCTCACAACCTAACCTTAACGTGAGCCCTTCTCCTCCTCCTCCTCCTCCTCCTCCTCCGTTGTCTAGCGAGGTCTTGCCCTCGCGTGTGGGATTCCAACGGATGGAGAGCGGCGGTGGGTATGGGAGGGAGCTCGATTTGGCGGTGAAGGTGGTGCAGATGGCCTGCTCGCTTTGCCAGAGGGTTCAGGAAGGTCTCGTCGGGAGGAAAGGGGACCAGATCCAGTCCAAGGATGACAATTCCCCTGTCACTGTCGCAGGTTCTGATTAGTAGATCATCTCATATTTTTCTATTCTTTTCAATGGGCTTGGTTTGATTCTCCTGTGTTTTTCCTTGGTTTTTTTTTCTTTCTTTTCTACCAAGGAATATTGATGAAACTCTCTCTTGTTTTCTGTTTTCCTACAATCTGATAGCATCTCAGTGAACAGAAATGTCAGATTTTGGTACTTGATTTGGCTTTGATTTTTAGGGTTTAGATGGGCCCTCTTTTCCTCTGTTCATTTTGCTTTCTGATGTTTTGCTTCTACAAAGCTACATATTTTGATGTGCTGAGTCTCCTTAGGGTTGTAAATGTGATTTGCTCCATATTCAAGATGGAATTTTTATATTAGGACTGGATATACGTCTCCTCAATTTGGAATGGTGGTACTGGCAAAGACGTTCTTGATTTTCTAGAAAAGTTTATCTATTTTCCCTAGCATCATGACTTAGTTTTAATGGTTAGTTAAAGCTTTTAGATATTAATTGATGAATGATGTTTTATGATTGTATTACTTTTTTCAATCTTAATCTTTGATTTCCTCTTGCTGACGGACTAAGAAGGTTGGAAGAAGTGCATTATCAACAAGATTTTTGAATTGTTGGGTAAGGGCATATAGGCTTATAAAGCTTATATTTAGTAAGCTACCTTATATGAGACCTTTAAGGATGAACTTAAACATGAGACTTGAGAATCCTATTATCTTACTAAAATTTTTGAGTTGTTGAATAGCCTCAAAGTAATGCTTCTTAATTACAATTTAAATGTTACTTTGACTTTGATCTATATAAGGAAGTAAGATGCGTTAGTCATGCGCATAATGGATTTAGAAAGTTTTACTTGTTTTCTTCGAGATGGAAACTATCGTCGCACATGTAGGTATAAGGTTGCTTGCTTTTAACCCTTTAAGCATCAACTAGAAAGAGCCTTGCTTATCAGGCTATGCTTTTGTAGGATGGAAGCGGGAGGGAATTTTGTCTTATTGCGATTGCCATATTTTATTAATATGTATATAAATGTGCCCAAATCTCCCAAAATTGAAGCCTTAGAAAATCCATTGCTAAAGAAAGAACCACATCTACAACACTATAGATGCATTCATACAAGTGATACTTGGATATACAGATGCATAGATATTAAAAGGCATTTGGGAAAAAAAATCCATATATGTTAATTGATGCATACACTGTAGTTTAGATGCAATATGAAAAGTTGAATACGTTGAATGATGCTCTATACATGTGTGACATTTTAAAGACCTGAGTCCAGCCCATTTAGTGTCCTTAATGTTTTAAAACATGTAAATTTATGGCAGCCCTTGTTCTTTATGACTATTTAATGCATGACTTCAACCCTTGGTCTGTTGTGCAATATAAGTCCATTGTGCTGCGCAAACTAGACTGTCAGATCTGCATCCTTGATCATTCTGATTGAAGGTTTTTCATTAGATATGTATATTTTTATTTCTTCTTATTGTATTCTACTTAATGTCTGAGGTGCGAGTTTGTGTTCTGGGAACACATGCATATAGGCTCACTAATATACACACACAAATTAGACTATACTCCTTATTTGATTTTTTCTGAAATTCTCATATTAGATATTTATGAATATTTGAATTCTGAAGTATCTCATTCACTGCAACTGAGTTTTGAGGAAGGGCTTGGCACATCAAGCACAAGCTTGTTAGCTTGGAGGCTATCAGTTTATGCTCTTTGTTTATTATTGAGCACCAGTACATTAAAGAGGTTTTGAGGGTAAATGTTAGCAATTAAAAAAAAAAGGTCACACATGATTTTGCTAAGAATTAAAGGGCCATTATTTATAGATGATCAAAATTTTGGAAATTGCATTTTGGGTGGTTTTGCGCCACCAAGGACTCACCTTTTCTCTTTTATGGTTCACCAGTTTAAATTATCAACTTCTGAGGAGTCAACATGAGCCTTTAAATAGTGGCATCAAAAGGCTCAGCTTTATTATGTGTTTCAAAGACCTAGGATTTTCTCAGTTTTGTTAATATTATGTATTCAAATATGAGTGGTTTCTCCATTAGTAAATATTAAGTTAGCCAGGATATGTGTCTTCATGAAATGATGGTTTGGTTGGATCTGAAAATGGATCTAGAAGACTTATGTCTCACAGAGCTAGTTATGTTGTGCATGGTTTGCTAAAAGTTAATTTAACTTGGAACTGGCTGTTGTGAATTAAGGCATTGGATTTTTTGTTGCAGGTTTTAAAAATGTGGTTGTAGAATACCATGTGTCGATAGGCAATTTGAAAAACAATTTTCTTGTAGCTTATAGATGTTTCACAAGGTTGGAATGATCCAGTTTCGAATTCATTGAGAATATTTGGCACTCCATATAATTTTCATAAAAACCGGGCAATCTAAGAGATCACCTTCATTTTCCAGCTGATGTATATTTAATATTTTTCTGCAGTAATAGGGAGGTAAGCCATAGTTCTAGGAAACGAATTTTGAATCACTAAAGCATTGCAACTTGACTTGAAGCTTTTATCCATAAAATGTGATATTTCATTATTCTCTTTAGATCATGAATGAAATGCTCAAGCCTTTGCTTAACCATTGTACCCTTGCTTAGTAGTTGGCTAGGTGGCAGAAGCTGTAAATTTTCTCTTGATGATTGGTATTTTTCCTTAGTTTTGCTTGCTTGTGTAAGTGTATTATTTGCCATATCATCTGACAATGGTTTCCTGATGCATGATAGATTGGGGTGTCCAAGCAACTGTAAGTTGGATTCTCTCAGAGTTCTTTGGAAGTGAAAATGTATCCATCGTCGCAGAGGAAGATATTCAAGCTCTTTCAAAGGATGATGCTGCAGGCTTACTGGAATCTGTGGTTAGTGCTGTCAATGGATGTTTAATCGAAGCTCCAAGATATGGATTAAATGGGCCCCAGAGAACCCTTGGAACCTCGGAAGTTCTTGATGCCATTCGCAGATGTAACTCTAATGGGGGTCCAGAGGGAAGATATTGGGTCCTTGACCCTGTGGATGGCACATTGGGCTTTGTGCGCGGGGATCAATATGCTGTGGCTCTTGCATTGATAGAGGATGGAGAGGTTGTCCTTGGCGTTCTTGGGTGCCCAAACTATCCAATGAAAAAAGAGTGGCTCAATTATCACCAGCGCTATTATAGGCTTATGTCTAAGTTGTCTCCTCCGACATCTGGGTCTTGGAACAAAGGCTGTGTAATGTATGCACAAAGAGGTAGTGGTGAGGCCTGGATGCAGCCACTGGTTCATGACTGTCGTAAATTTGATTGGAAACAGGCTGCTAGAAAAATTCAAGTATCATCCATTGATGATCCGGCTTTTGCAACTTTCTGTGAGCCTGTTGAGAAGGCAAATTCTAGTCACTCCTTCACAGCTGGATTAGCACATAGTGTAGGCTTGAGGTAATGCACAACTTCCATTTAAATAAAATAAAAAAACCATGAATTCCCCTACTTCTCTATTTCTTTAATAAATCACAGTGTTTTAGTAGGCAATATGCTGTTACTTATTTGGAATGCATTTTTGAGATGTTTATTACTTAACATGCTGTTGATTTCTCAAAATCGGAAATATTTTCATCTGATGAGAAAAGTGGCAACATGTTTTAACCTTTCTAGTTGCTACAAGTTATTTTAAACAGTAATTTGCAAATATTTCCTTTTTGAAATATCAAAACATATGTGCCCCTTTTTCCCTATAGAATAATTAATCTCTGTCTGCAAGTGGCAATATGCTGCTATCTTAGGAAATGCCTTCAAAAGATGCTGACCACCTAGCATACCATCAATTTTTCAATGTTGGTTGGTATGTTCATGTGATAAAAAGAATGAACTGTTTAGCGATGCTGAATCGCAGCAAGTTGTAAACAGTGATTTGTAAAAGTATCTGCATCTTTATATTTCACATATTACTATTGAAAGCTGACACCTAAGGTTATAACTGATTTAAAATGGCAGAAATCAGCCTCTTCGGGTCTATAGCATGGTGAAATATGCTGCCATAGCCCGCGGTGATGCAAGAGATTTTTATGAAGTTTGCAAGGAGCTGGATACAAGGAGAAGATATGGGACCATGCTGCTGGAGTCCTTATCATACATGAGGCCGGTGGAGTGGTCACAGATGCAGGAGGGCACCCCTTAGATTTCTCCAAAGGTCTATACTTAGAGGGTCTTGACCGAGGCATAATCGCCTGCTCTGGAGCTGCTTTGCACGAGAAGATCATCAAAGCAGTTGATGCAAGCTGGGACTCCTCTGGTCTATAAACTCCTGTCATCTGCTCATGAATATAAAGCATGACAAGTCATGACTTGGTCAGGATGGTAACCGTCTCCTTGTTCAACAACATTTGCTTCATGTCTGTGGTTATCTTTTTGGCTGACTACTTTGTACTTCTGATTTCGCAACACAGATGACTGCCAAGAAGGGAAATGTTTGAATACCAAATTGGAAGGAAAGGAAAGACAGAGAGAGACATGGTTGCCACAAATTCTCTAGTGAGGGGCAATTGACAAACTCAGATCAATCTATTGTTGGATGGAGTTTGTCACCTGACTGTTAACATGCTTCTTTGAGAGCTAGAGGTCATATGTTTCATTGTTTTGGGCTTTACATAATATTTAGAGGTATTAGCATCATCTCTTATATGAATGAAAAAGTGGCTATTACCTTCAATTGGTCCTTGCTGAAGCGAGCATAGTTTTTATGTTATACTTTCAATTTGTTCAAACCAAACTGAAATGCCAAAAAAATAATTAAATAAATTTTTTAAAGATATATAATTTATACTTTTTTTTTAGAAACAAGAAAAAACATCAAGGTCCCACTTTATTCCATTTAGGGTTTATTTTGATTGGCTTTAAAAAAAAGTGTTTAATTTATAAAAAAACGTTTTTTTCAAAACTGTTTTTTCCAAAAGCACCACATGACTAGCTTATGAAAAATCAGTATTTGAGTTTTTTTTTTTTAGGAGCTTCTATTTTTTTTAAAAAACTAATCCAAACGAGTTTTTTTGAGCTCAAAAGCGCGTAACTTATAAAAAAAAACGCTTCTAGACTCAAAAGAAGCTAATCCAAACAGACCTTTAAAACCAAATAATCAATCTTGGAATAAATTTTAAAAGTTAATAATTCTTTTGTTATTTTAATTTTATTTTTTTTGAACTCATTCCATCATCATGCAACTATATACTAATCATTATATTAAATTGATTAAATAAACATTAATCATAATTAATGAATTAATAAAAATTGAAAAAATGTTGCCAATACTGTAGTAATTTGGAGACACGGGTTTTCTCCAATAATTTCCTTCTATAACTAGTTAAAAATTATAATTTTTTATTTTTATTTATAAAAATAACAATGTAAATACTAACTTTGGAAGCGATTACTTCACATGTGGTTTATTGTTGTGTGTTTTATTTTTTTTTAATTCTGAGTGTGATAAACTACTCTATGACAATCAAATTTTATTTTCTGGTTCTTTTAATTTTTTTAATTTTATTTAATTTTATTGCATTTTTTAAAACTGCAGGCAATAATTATGATCTTGTAATTTTTGACAACTATTTTTCTTAAATAATCAAATGTAGGTCATCATCATGTTCATGACTTCATGGGTGTAATTTAGCAGTAATACTTTATAATTATATGATGCCCAAATTTATCAACAGTTGGAATGAATGATTAGATATTGTTGGATCATTCAATGAGATTTGATTTGGTTCGTAAAAATAAGTTGCATACTCTTTAGTCTTTACAGGACAAAAGCTCTTTGGTCCTTTGGTTTAAGTGTTGGACAATAATACACCAAAAGATAGTGTTGCTTTTTGCGAATCACCAAAAGAACTTTTTGTTTGTGAAAGTTTGAAACTTTGAAAGTTCTTCAATTGACAAGATGGACTGCAAATAAATTTTTTTTTTTAAAATATAAACTCTTAAAAGATTAAAAAATTTGAAAAGGGTGATGTTTTTATAAATCTTTATGATTTATCTTTATATTTTTTAAGACCCTTGAAATGTTATTATTATTTTGTTTATAAATATAATCGAACCATTAGAAATCCACCATTGATATGATTTGAACTCTCAACCTCTTAAGCTAGCCAATTTTTTTTATGAAAATTAATAAAATCTTATTATTTTTAGGTAGTATTTAGTTAGGGGGATTTTGGATTACATGTAGAGTGTTTGATGCATCGAATATAACTGGATGAGAAAATGCTCATCCTTGAATCTTTACCTTTCATGTGTGATGCGCTTAAAAAAGCTGGATGTGGATTTTTAAGGGATGACCACATCCCTTAAAAACCGGATGACGACTTTCGGCCGATTGCACCATCCCTCTGGTTGAACTTTAGAAGTTGGAGTTGCCCATCCAACAACGAGAGAAAGCTTGTCCCGCGCTTGATCGTTGGAGTGTTAAAACCACGCCTAAATTAAGCCACCTCAATCCTGCCATGTGGTTTGAATACCATGACCTCACAAAAGTATTATTTATAAGTACAGTAATGTATGTTTTTGAGATTATTTGGAAGCAATTCCTGTATTGATAGGTAACTTTTGTTAGTTCCTTTATTTTCATTGTTATTTATAAATTACAACTGCCTTTTGTAAGTCATCCAATTGAAGGATGTTCTTCTTGTCATTGCTCGAATGATATGCTTGTCTTGTTTGTGCATTCTACAAATGTGTTGTTCTTAAAAATGTATAGGCATTGAGCAACAACACTCTTCATCTTGGATCACCATGACACAATTATGCCCTATCTCTACAAAATCAATTCAAATGAATCTGACTTTGTGTAACGTATTAATCAGTAAATACGCTACTGAAATAGATGCAAAATCACAGATAAGGCTAGCAAGCCATTCTCATCCATTCAACAATCATCAAACATCAACAAAAGCTAACAAAATGCAGTAAGCGTAGTTCCTCTCTAGGAGAACTATGAACAAGTACAACTAGTAAGGTTAGAACAACAACCGGAAAGTAAGAACTATAAGTAGGATAGGTGGAAGATGATTCTCCCCTAGCCTCGACTCCGGTGGAATGAACCTCGTTCTTCTGGGAGCCGCCTTCTCCTTGGTGAGGATTAGGAATTCCAGGGATTTGATCTTCGATCCCCTCTCCTGCCCAGCCTCCACTCCTTTTTAAAGCCCCTCTGTGCCTTGGGATTAACTTTCCTACTCTTCCTCAAGATGAGATTTCACTTATCCACGATGATTCGTTACATTACCCCACCCATCAAGCTTGACCTTGCCCTCAAGGTCAATGTGGAGAAATGCTTGGTTGAAGCTTGACACGAAAGCAATTCTTTAATAGTGTCACCACAAATATACCCATCAATGACACCGCAGTCTACCAATTCATATAGAAAATCACAAGCTTCATCTAATTTACCCAAATGGCACAACCCCCTGCAGATCACAGCATAAAAATTATTGTCATGTAACTTTGAAGACAATACAAATTCATTCCAAAATTTCTTGGCCTCCTCTAGTCTGCCAACATTCAATAATCCATCTATCACCATAATATTCGAATTAATACAAAAACGCCCCCTTCTTTCCTCTGTTCGCTCACGAAGAAGAAGATAAGGACTCACAATGCGTCGCGATGGGGAGACAAAGCCGCGTGAGCGGATCTTGTAGGCCTCCTCTTCTCCCATGAGCGCATTACAACACTCTCGTGAGGCCACGAAGCCCCGTGAGCTCTCCACCCTTCAGCATTATAAGGAAGAGGAGTACCCCTTCACGGCTTCTGCAACCTTCTTTCAAAGCTGAGCCCTCTCCATCTCGCCCTCCTCTTCATCCTCCCACGAGATCCGGTGGAGCTTCAATTGCTTTGGGTGAGACCACCGTGGCGAAGAGTCGAAGTTTTTCCCCTTGTTCTTTCCCCTTTACTCCGGCGGCGCATGGCGGTTGCCCTCTACCCTTTCTCCTCGCGTGCGGCTACTTTGCGGCGAGCCTCGGCGCGCCGTGGATGACCGGACCTAGTGTGCGGCCGGCGACTTGAGCTTTCCTCGACCTTTCCTTACATTTGCCCGGCGAGCTCTATGGAGATCCAACGACAAATCATGTCTCGCCGACGAGCCACCCATCTTTCCTCTCCCTCTTGGCGGATCTTGCCTGTTGGGGACGGACGGCGGTGAGGCTCACGGACGAGCATCCACGGCCAACTAGAGAGGCACAGTACCCTCCGACGATCTGAAGCTTCATCTTCTTCGGTGAGGTTGGTACCGGGCTATAAGGTTTGAAATTATAAGATTTAATTCGATGGGGATGAATTGAATGATTTGAATAGCTAAATTGAGATGCTGCTAGTCTGTGAATTTTCGATGGGATAATACGATGATTGAACAAAGGATGGAGATTAATCCCTGATTCTTATGCTTGTATAAATAGTTAGAAGCTTAATTTTGAATATTTGTAAAATAATTAAAGCATGGAAAATGTTACAGATATATTTGGTAAGACAGATGTCATTGACCTAGGGACCACCTGTCACACACAGGACCGTGTTTTCTCAGCCACGTAGCATCTTTGGCCACATGACAATATCACCAAATAACCTTGCACAATTCCGTTCGGCAATAACGTGAGGAATAAATCCTGTGAATAAGTCCGTCGGAATTATAACAGCCCTCTTATACAAGGCGTGAGGTGGAAGAAGAGAAGTAAATATCTAACGCCTCTACAGTAAGTAAGCCTTATCCACTTACTACAAGGCGTGATATTTACTCTACTTGCCTCTGAGCACCTACACGCTAAGTGAGATATTTTCCTGCCGCCTTAGTAGATATTCACCTAGCCCACCGCCTTACCCCACCGCCTTTGCAAGATATTTGCTTGAACCTCTTCTCACTTGCTATAAAAGGAGAGGAAGGACAAAAAGGAAGGGGACCGAAAAAAAAGAAACACTCATTACATATTACACAAAGCATTGCCTAGGACTTCTTGCCCTGATTTCTGACTTAAGCATCGGAGTTAAATCCGGGCAGAAAGGCCCAATTCCGATTACTTCTCCTCCTCTTCACGAGTGTCTATCGATTGGATAATTGGGACTCCGAATTGCTGGAGTGCCCTCCAAGCGTCTCCCCTCTCGCATGGCGAGTAAGCGTCCACACCAACTATAAATATTAACCGTTTGTCAAAGGCTAAGACCAGATCACGAGGCCATAGTAGCCAAAGAGTGAGGTGGACCAGTTTTTGGCATCAACAGTTTGGCGCCGTCCGTGGGGACCCTTACGAAAAGCCAAATGACCACTACCAGAAGGTCAAAACGAATCCAAGGACAAGGAACGCCTACTAGCCCTGAAAGACCTATCGAACTTGGTGAAGTCCAAAGACATGAAGAAATCCGGTCGGACAATCCACCCATTTTACCCCCATCAGAAAATCCGTCCGTCCAACCCCAAGGGTCCATTCCGGAGTTTTACCTTAACATGCAGCAACAACTGGAACAATTAGCTCAAGCTGTCCACATTTTGACCCATCCTCTACCTCTTCCCACACAAGCCCCAACACCAAACGTATCAACGGTCCCGTTAGCTAATTCCGAAAGTATAGGGAGGACAAGAACCCGCACCCATAAGGAGAAAAGAGAAAGAACCGCCTTTTCCGCTAGCTCAGAACCCCCCTCCGTTCGACGTAGAGAGCAAGCTGCTGCAAGAACCGAACGGACACGAGCGGAACAAAATAGCCCATCCATACAAACTGTGGATAGAAGGACCCAGCGGCAGGACCTTTCCTAAGAAAACAAGAAATCGAGCGGCATATTCTCAGTATGTGTTCGCCCTTTGTCAAGGAGATATTGGAAGAACGAGTTCCTGACAGCTTCAGGCCACCTATTATGACCGCATATGAAGGCAGAACCGATCCTTCCCGTCACCTGAAGTCTTTTCGATCAAAGATGCTCTTCACTGGAATTACCGAGGCTCGTATGTGCCGAGCTTTTCCCGCCACCTTAGAGGGAAAAGCGCAAGACTGGTTTGTCGATATTCCATCTAGCACAATTACTTCTTTTCAGATTTTAGCAGATCGCTTTTTAGCCTACTTTGCTAATTACTCAAAGCAAAAGAAAACTCCGTCTACCCTTTTGCACGTTAAACAACGAAAGGGAGAAACACTCCAAGCCTATTTAAATCATTATATAGATGAAACAACAAATGTTGCGGACCTTCTTCCGCGAATGGCCGTAACCTTCTTAATGGAGGGACTGTTAGACTCCCCCTTTCGTTTCTCCCTCACTTTGGATCCACCAAAGACAATTCCCGCCCTTATGAGCCATGCCCAAAAATACATCAATTCCGATGAAATTTATACGGGTTGGGAAGAAGAGGGCTTCGGCGTGGGCTGTAGACAAAAGGAAAAACCTACCAAAGTGTCAACAGAAGGCCCGCGGATATACGGAAGGAAAGAAGATCATATAAGGACGACAGGGGCACAAACAGAAATCTGGAAACCTCAACACGCCCTCAACGACATATGCTGCAGCCCCGAGAACCTACAAAGGAAGGAAAGATTGTTAAATATGATCATCATACCCCACTAAATCAAACCAGAAGCCACATCCTTATGCAAATCAAAGAGCAAAAGCTTCTGACATGGCCAGAGCCTGCGAGAAATACCGAACGACAAAAGAATAGCAAGAGGTATTGCCAGTTTCATCAATCTAAAGGACACGACACGGAAAAGTGTACCCACTTGATGAATGCGATAGAGGATGTCGTTCGAAGAGGACAGTTGGAGCAATATATCAACCTTGAGATTCAGGAGGAACCTGAAGCTTCACAGCCTGAAGAAGAAAAAGGGGAGATGGTGGGGTTTATTAATGGTGGCCCTGGTTGTGGAGGGGAAAGTTCCGCCTCTCGAAAAAGTTATGCCCGAATGGTGGGAACGACGCAAGAGACAGAAACACCACGAAGAAGGTCTCGACCCGCGGCTCCCATCATTTTTTATGATAACGATGTTAGTAAAGTTCGTCACCCCCATGATGACGCGCTGGTTATTGCCATCAAGGTCTCCAGTTTCCAAATGAAGAGAGTTCTGATAGACAGTGGAAGTTCAGTTGACATCCTCTTCTGGAGTGCTTTCGAAAGAATGAGGTATGACGCGGATGATTTACTTCCTGTAAAATCATCCTTAGTAGGGTTCTCCGGAGGGGTGATACAGCCAGAAGGGATGATCTCTCTACCAGTTACAGTAGGAAACTCACCACGATCATCAACCGTGACAACGAAATTCTTGGTTATGCAGTGCTTCAAGTTATAACGTGATCCTTGGCGAGGCCAACCCTCAACGCCTTGAAAGCGATCATCATCTCTACTTACCATCTTCTCCTCAAATTCCCAACCGAGAGTGGTAGTGGAGAGGTAAGAGGAGACCAACCCTTAGCTTCGGCAATGTTACGCCTCGACCCTCAAAAGGAAAATCCTAAATAAAAAGGAAAACAAAGGTTTGAAGCCATGCTAGTCAGTGAGAATAGCGAGCAGGAAGATGAAGGACTTGACCTACACGGTTGAAGAATTGCTACTTGATTCCCCTAGACGCTAACGGGAAGCGGAACCGCCTTGCAGTACGGATTGGGGCAAACTTGGTAACCACACAAAGAAGAAGACCTCATGAGGGTATTAAGGGCAAATTCGATCTCTTCGCTTGGTCATCGAGGATATGCCGAGGCGTAAAACGCGAGATCATAGAACACCACCTTAATGTAGATCGTCATTTAGGCCTATGAAATGTAAAAGAAGAAATTCCGGCTCGAGGAAAGCGAGGAAGGCCTTGAGAGGAAGAAGTATCGAACCTCCTAAAGGCTAAGTTTATCCGAGAGGTGTATTACCCATTGGTTGGCCAATGTTGTTCTAGTAAAAAGCCGCCCGTAAAATGGAGAATGTCGCGTTGATTTCAGGACTTGAACAAGGCTTGTCCAAAAGATTCGTTTCCTTTGCCATCAATTGATGGTTTGGTTGACTCTACAACGGGGCATGAGATGCCGAAGTTTCTTAGGACGCCTTTTCGTGCTACAACCAAATCCGAATGGCCAAAGGCGACGAAGAAAAACATCCTTCATCACAAGCACTGGAACTTACTGCTACACGGTGATGCCGTTCGGCCTGAAAAATGCTGGAGCCACCTTCCAAAGGCTCATAAATACAGTCTTCAAAGAGCAGATTGGTAGAAATATTGAGGCGTATGTAGATGATATCCTGGTGAAGAGCCGAAAAGCCGATGAACATCTATCAGACTTACAAGAGGCTTTTCAGTCACTCCGGAGTTACACTATGTGGTTAAACCCGAATAAATGTTCCTTCGGTGTTCGATCAGGGAAGTTCTTGGGATTTATCTTGACACAAAGAGGAATAGAGGCAAATCCAGAAAAGATCAAAGCTATTCTTGACATGGGATCGCCTAAGAGTCTTCAAGAAATTCAACGGCTTAATGGACGCCTTGCGGCACTTGGCAGATTCATCTCCAAAGCCGGAGAGAAAAATCTCCCGCTCCTTCAAGCCTAAAAGCGCCAAAAATGTGATTGGGCCGGAGGAATGCGAAAAAGCCTTTCAAGGGCTTAAAATTATCTCCGATCGCCTCGCCTATTGGCTAAGCCGCAAGTGGGAGAAGAACTCTACATCTATTTGGCGTTGCCCACGGCGGTGAGCGCGGTTCTTTTGAGAGAAGATAACGGAGTTCAAAAGCCGCCTACTACACAAGTAAGATCCTTAACGATGCGGAATCAAGATATACGCCACTTGAAAAATTGGCCTTTGCTCTTATTACATACAATGCGAAGATTGAGACCATATTTTCAAGCCCACGGGATCCGCGATATATTGACCCCCTACTAAAGCAAGTTCTTCATAAACCGGAAAATTCGGACGCCCTAGCCAAGTGGGTAATAGAATTAGCGAGTTTGATCTCACCTACAAACCCCGAACGGCAATCAAGGCCCAAGTATCGCCGATTTCATCATGAGTAAGAATTAACTTTTCCTGCGAATGAGGGCGAACTCCCTTCACGTAATCCGGAAGAGTGTCTTAGCATCCCGTGGTCTTTATAATGCTGATGGGTGCGGCAACTAAGGAAAGGTCGAGTGTGTTTTGTCCTTTATTCTCCTTCTAAATGGAAGATGGCGGCAGTGCTCAAGTTCCAATTCCGAAGCGACTAACAATGAGGTCAATATGAAGCACTCCTTGCCGGATTACACCTCGCCCTGGGCTCAAATTGGCGTCTGCATGTGTATTCCGATTAGCGAAATTGCCGTGAGCCACACCCTAGGTGACTTTGAAGCAAAAAGAAAAGAACATGATCAAATACCTACCATAGTGAGGAAAATAGTACCATGCTTCGCCTATTTCACGATTGAGAAAATTTGCCGAGAAGCAAAACAAAGAAGCTGGACGCCTTTATCCAAAAGGCTACGCCAAACGGAGATGCGTAATCCTCTTTTAACACGCAAGTACCTTCCCACAAAGACTATCGATAGATTGGAAGGAGAGGTACAAAGTGTGGCCGAAGAGCCAAGTTGGATGGATCCCATAAAAAGTTTCCTACAAGGTGGGCCTGCGCCACCCAACAAAGTGGAGGCCCGACGGATCGCTTACAAATCCGCTCAATACACCATCATCAACCAAAGCCTGTACAAAAGGTCCTACACACAACCTTTCTTGCGATGCTTACATCCTACAGAAGCTAGCTATATCCTTCAAGAAATTCATGAGGGCATCGGCGGTGGTCACATAGGAGGCAAAGCCTTGAGTTACAAACTCTTGCGGCAAGGTTATTACTGACCAACGCTAACTCAAGATGCAATAGCATTCGCTCGGAAATGTGATGCCTGCCAGCGGCATTCTAAAATTCAGAGGCGACCACCGGCACCACTTACGCCAATTATCAGTCTGCGACCGTTTGCTATTTGGGGGGTTGATCTTTTAGGGCCCTTCCCTACTTCGATCCGGCAACTGAAGTTCCTAATAGTCGCTATCGACTACTTCACCAAACGGGTGGAAGTCGAGCCCTTAGCCAAGATCACGGAGAAAGCTTTCTAGGGATTCTTATGGCTTAACGGTCATCTAGCCGATTCGAATTCCGGTCGCCTTCATCTCCGATAATGGGCGGTTTGATAACAGGGCTTTCGTGAGTTTACATTACGAACTTCGGAATTGAATCCAGATTGACTCTCGTGACACATCCCCAAGCCAACGGCGGTAGAAGTGACAAACCGTACCTTACTCCGGACTACGAAAACCCGGGTATCCAAAAATGGAACCAATTGGGTGGAAGAAATTAGAAGCCCTTTGGGCCTACTGGGACAACTACCGTAACTCCCATGTGGGAAAGTCCATTTTCTCTTACTTACGGGGCGAAGCCGTCATTCCCGCTGAAATAGGAATGCCTACTTTGCGAACACATGTAAGTTCTCGCCGAAGAAAATGAGAAAAATCTCCGAGCGGAACTAGACCTACTTGAAGAGCGAAGAGAAATGGCGAAATAAAGGCCGCCGTCTATCGCCAAAGAATCAAAAGGTTCTACGACACAAGGGTAAAAGAGTCTTCTTCCAAAACTCTGATCTGGTCCTAAGAGAAAATGAATTCCAAGGAAATAAAAGCCGAACGGGGAAGCTAACTCCTAACTAGGGAAGGCCCTTACGCCGTGCAAAAGAATGCGTCCGAAATGACACATATTATCTAGTAAATAAGGACGGAAAAATGCTCAAGCGTCCATTCCATGCTGAACACTTACGACGCTACTATCAATGAGTTCTGTAGCTGTCTCTTAAATTTCATGGAGTAAAGTTCATGTCTTTTCCATTTTCTACTAAAATGCGGTGAAATTCCCATTCCACTAAATGCAGTGAAATTCCCATTCTACTAAAATGCGGTGAAATTCCCATTCTACTAAAATGTGGTGAAATTCTCATTCCTAAAAGACGAGTCAGAATTATCTTACACAGATAAACGACAACTATCAAAAGACAAAAATCCCGATCGAAGTATGAGGCAACAATCTCATTCATGAAGGCGAGTACCTCACTCAACAAAGTCCCGTGATTGGACTAAGGACTCGTTACGAAGTTTACAAGCCAAAGGAAGAATAAAGAAGTTCGCGACTTTCTTACATGGTTCAAAGACAACCATCACTCGGAAATAGACCTTCACCAAAATAAAGGTTTGCATTTCATTCATATGAATAGAAATTACATTTCCAAGTGATTGAGAACTTACAAAAACGTTCATAAAAGAAAACATCCTAAGAGCTAGGGCCCCTGTGGCGCACCGCTTTATACGAAGGAACTTGGGTAGAAGGCTCCAAGGTAAGCGGGACGAGGAGCCTCTGGAGTCTTGATAACTTGTTGCTCTTTCAGCTCCGTGAATTTCTTCAAAACTCCAGCCAGCCCCATAGACAAAACTTCCGTAGGAGGAACGTGATGGCCCACTTGTTGCACCACGCAATATATACGAGTGGCTCCATCTCTAACTTTCGCCCTAAGCCGGGCAACCTCCTTCTTTAATTTGTCCGCTCGCTCTATTAAATCCTTAATTTCTTGCGAGTCGCATTTAGGAGCCTTCAAGCGGGAAGCCAAATCTTCTTTCAGTATGTCACGCTCCCCCTTTATTTCCGCCAACTCAGCTTGCACGGCGGTAAGCTCAGCAGCCTTCATCTTTAGGTCCCATCGAGCGGCCGCTCGCTCATACTGAGTCGATTGAAGTTCCTTCTTCAAACTGCTGGATTCATTTTGTAACCCTTTGATAGCCTCCTCTGAAGTAAGAAGAGAACCGTTAGAAACAGATAATTGGGCCGCTAAATTGACCTTCTCTTTTTCCATAGCGGCACCATTTGCCGCAGCAGCTTCGGACTTATCTAGCTCAAGGGCCCGGATAGCATCAAGTCGTTCTTTCTCCCGCTCTTCCAAGGCCGCCACCCTAGAGCTTAATCAAGCGATGTTCCGCCTCTATTCATTTCCATCTTTGCCAAATCTTCTTGACAAAGATTGCCGACTCGGTCCGCCCAGTGTGCAGTCTACAGAATAACAAGACATTCGTAAAAAACGCGCCAAGTTTAGAAGAAAAGGAAATGTGAGAATAACCCTTACTAGCTTGGCCGAGCGGAATAGTTGATAAGTGGCCTCTTCCCTCGCAGCCCTCCGGAGTTTCGTGGAGAGCTGCTCGGGCCTCATGGCCATCAAAACGTCCTTTACGGACCCAGTGTCGCGAAAATGAGTATCCTCAGAAGATAACTCCTTTTGCTTAGTGGCAGATCCCTTTAAAACTGAATCCGCCACTTTTAATTTGTCTAAAAGGGCTGCTTCTCCCGCCTCCGCCTATAAAATAGAACCTAAGTTAAAAATTCTACCCGTAGAAAAAATATATATAGAAATTCTCACCTCTATGAGAAGGATGTCCTCCGGCCGGCTAGAAGAAGGACCCTTGGAAATTGGGGACAATGCCGGGCGGACCTCTTCCGCACGAACCTCTTCCTGAGGCACCCCCACTGTTTCTTACGCAATTAGGGACCTGATACGTCCTCGGAATTCTTTCTCTTGGTCCTCCTCTCCCGTGAGGACCCTGCACCCTTCTTGGAAGAATCCGTCTCCTTTCTCTTCCTCTTCTTTCTTTCCTCCTTGGAGGTATCAGCCCCTTGGCCAAGTACCACTTCCTTCTTCTTCCGCCCGCAAGGCAAGGGCTGGTGAACTTCACCCTCGAAAGAGGCCAAAAGACCCTTAACATAGCTTAGGTCCTCATCCTCCATCGGATTTCCTACATAACAAGGGCCAAAACGAGTCAGTCACCGTAGTTAAAAATCAGACTAGCAAGATACACGAATAATGCCTACCGGCGGACACTATTAAACGACATTTAACAAGGTTTTCCTTTGTCAACAACTCATCCATGTACACTTTGGATAGCCCAGTCATTGACTTAAAAAGAACCTCCTCTTCTCCCGTCATTTCCTCACAAGCGATGTCCGTTCGGGGAACCTCCCACTTTGTTAGGACATCCCACTCGGACTTACTTTTGACAAAGAAGAATTTACTCTTCCATCGCTTAATGGAAGAAGGAACTTTCCCTAAAAATTTCCTCCTTAACGGGCGAAAAATAATACCAATCGGCGTTAGACTCTAGGCATAGGCTAAAAAGCATCTGGAACCAACGGACGGCCTGGACTTATTCCGTAATGCTTGAAAACAATAACAAAGCCGTTCAAAAGTCTCCAAGAATTTGGGGCCAACTGTGAGGGACACAAATGATACTCTTCTAGTATTGCCTTAGCAAAATCAGAAAAAGGAAGCCTAAGGCCACCAAATAGGGCATCTTGATAGATGGCTATCTCTCCTTCCCTAGGAGAACTTGTCCTCTCCCCAGAACAGGGAACCCTAACCTCAAACAGGGACAGATTTATCCCATACTTCGCTACCAGGCTATCTACTTCCTTTTGACCAAGAAGACTTATGAATGTGTCCAACCCCCTACCCATTGCCCTAGAAGCAGGATGAACCCGCGAACCCTGAACTGGGACGCCTCCAAGTTCACCCGGAATCGCCGGGATCGCAACAGAAACCGCAGGGTTGGACGGAGAAGGGATCGAGGGCTCATGAGAAGAACTAGAGGAGGAAGAAGTAGCGCTAGAAGTGGCGCTAGCCATTACCTTAGGAAAGAAAAAGATAACACAAACACGTAAAAACTTCGAAACGAGCTCACGGAGAAGAAGAAGAAATCTTAGGAAGCGCATACGATTCAACTTTGAAATAAACCTTTTTCGGCTGTATGCGATTTCGCATATATATGAAAAGCAACGAATCCACTCGCCGTTAGATCTCAAGTGTTACATTCGATCAAAACCGCCGAACCAAAGGTCCCCAAATCGACCGCTCAAATAAGCCCTTATTACTCCTCCAAGAAATCCGTCCCACGCCAAAGATACCAAACGCCGCTGACACATATTGGTAATCAGCGCCATCATGTCAGTTGACAAAACGCACACCGCGCATGTCACGCCATATTCCCCTTTAATGTGAAATTGCAAAGACACATGTCCCTCAAAGGAATAATGAGCACAATACCATAGGACCAACACCATAAAAGACAAAACACGCTGCTCCAACATAGGATGCGCCAAATGAAGGCCATAAAACGCCAAAGGATTTTACAAGTAAAGCGACAAACACCATTTATTCAAAGCTACATGACTTAACGTAGACAAAGCAAAAATAACAAAAACATGTTATCCGACGGACTAAAGTTAAATATTCGCGGATTCGTCCGAAGCCACGCTCGAATGAGACTCGGAGAAGATGCACGGACTCCCGCAACCGTCACTATTCTCGTTACCACTAGGAGAACCGGGATCAGCACGGGGGCGAAGGTAGGGACCCACTTCTCTACGGCAGGAGTCGTCTCCAAACATCTCAAATTCGAAGCGTACAACCCCTGCATAAGTGACAACTAAAAGGTCCCCCGCCTCCATGTCGTGATCAATATGAAAAGCCTCCCACCCTGCATCGATACATATCTCACCTGGGTCCCCGTTAACCAATAGAACGCGGCCACACACGGTAGTTGGACTTACTAGGTGGATAAACCCGGTCCTTAATTCCGAGATGTTCGTGAAAGGAGCTAGGAATTCGCAAGTGGCGAGAGCATTGGCTAAAAGTGAAGAATTAATAAAAGACAAGCGTTGAGCCATGATACAAAAAGATTTACGACTATGAGCGTTACCCATACAAGCCCTTAAGTAGAAAAATAGGCTAAATGTCGGAGAAAAATCTACTTGATAACAAGAAAAGAGAACACGAACTGCCGGTCACCTATTAAAAACACGTATACCATAGCCATAGACGAAGCCCACTCCTACATAGACGTGCCAACTAAGAAGAATACTTGTTCTCGAACCAAGCGAAACGTGCGATTAGCTCACCTCTAGCTCAGATTCTTCGAACAAAGTACATTTTAGGGGGGACTAGTGCTACGGATATATTTGGTAAGACAGATGTCATTGACCTAGGGACCACCTGTCACACACAGGACTGTGTTTTCTCAGCCACGTAGCATCTTTGGCCACGTGACAATATCACCAAATAACCTTGCACAATTCCGTTCGGCAATAACGTGAGGAATAAATCCTGCGAATAAGTCCGTCAGAATTATAACAGCCCTCTTATACAAGGCGTGAGGTTTTAGAAGAGAAGTAAATATCTAACGCCTCTTCAGTAAGTAAGCCTTATCCACTTACTACAGTGGGTAGATATTTACTCCACTTGCCTACAGAGCACCTACACGCTAGGCAGATATTTTCCTGCCGCCTTAGAAGATATTCACCTAGCCCACCGCCTTACCCCACCGCCTTGCAAGATATTTGCTTGAACCGCCTCTCACTTGCTATAAAAGGAGAGGAAGGACAAAAAGGAAAGGGACCGGAAAAAAAGAAACACTCATTACACATTACACAAAGCATTGCCTAGGACTTCTTGCCCTGATTTCTGACTTAAGCATCGGAGTTAAATCTGGGCAGAAAGGCCCAATTCCGATTACTTCTCCTCCTCTTCACAGGTCTATCAGTGGATAATTAGGACGGAATTCTTGAAAGTGCCCTCCGCGTCTCCTTGTTCGCAAGCAGAAGTAAGCGTCCACACCAACTATAAATATTAACCGTTTGTCAAAGACTGAGACCAGATCATGAGGCCATAGTAGCCAAAGAGTGAGGTGGACCAGTTTTTGGGGATCTTCCTTGACCTGAAAGCTGGATGGGCATCAACAGAAAACTAACTGTTATGCTGTCAAAATTTCTATTAGCTATGCACATCAATTGTTTGGTTTAATGTAATAGTAAAAATAGGGAGTTATCAGAGACTTCTTTGGAGCCGACATGCTTGTGATCATTCCTTCAAGTAATGAACTTCTATAATATGAGTATTTAGAATAGGGTAATTGCTCTTGCCCAGCTTCCTTTTTAGAGATTTTATTTTAGAAATTCTAAATCTGAATTTTTATATAGAATGAAAGTTTGATCACAGCCCTATGAAGTATGAACTAGAACCTGTGAATGTATGCCTGACTTTGTGGAGGAAATTAGTCTCGAGGCTTGTTAACTCTTCTTCCTTAAATGGAAATAGATGTTAAATCCAAACCCTTAGTTGGCACCACTATAAGCAGTGAATCAGATTCATGAATATTCAGTAGTGGTGATTTTGCTTAACAGTCATAGTTATAACTTCGTTGTATGTAGGTGCTAGTAACTTATATATGAATATATATGCATGGATATACTTGAACATAAGTTTAGCGCAAGTATTTCTCAATTGCTATCCCAATTACTAGGGAAAGGAAAAGGCAAAGGCAAAGCCAAGGCCGCAGCTGTCGAAGGATCGAACCAACCTTAGAGTTCATTCGACTCAGGTGAGGGAACACAACTGGACATCTCTCGTATTTCTACAAAACTTTCATCGTAATTATTTATTTGAGATTAAAGGAATGAGTTTATTAATTTTCATAAAATGTCTTGAGTGTTACAAGCATGTCTTTATTGATAATTTCAGGATTTGAAACATGTTTTTAGAAAAAAGCATGCAAAAAACACAGATATTTCAGAAATAGAAAATAAGAGATTGATAAAAATATTAATGCACTGCAATGTACCCATATACTTTCTTGCACTAGTGGTGGCTCTATGACAAAGCCAGAGAATACGATACTAGGTAGGGAAGGGTTGTTTTTTTTTTTTAAACTCTAATTTTTAGTCCAAACTATTTGTTTTCAAACCCTTCTGTTTTCAAGAAATAAAACCCTCTTTCCGTACCTATAGGGTGCCTAGTATACGTATATATACTATAACTCGATGGTTGTTGATTGATCCGACAAGAAAACTATAGGGTGTTGATTGGTCCACTCGTTTCCACTCTGGTTCTGCAGTATGGAAGTAGAGGTGTAGGTGACATTAATATTATTGACTATTATGTTATTATTTCACATATTCTCTACTTTCCGATTGTTGATTGGTCCAACCGTGTTGGTTATTGGCTTTGATTGGCCAGCCAAGATGATTATGGAAATCATTTTTTGTACCGATGATAAATGATTAAGGAAACTCATATGTGCATATATCTGGGTTTCTATTTATGTTGGCATGATTCATGTATATATCGATTGAAGATAATGCATTGACCGCATTTTTATATCTTGCATTTATCTTCATACCTTACTACTTTCCAACTTATATTTTATTTGAGATTCTGCTTTGTTGATGATGTACAAGTATGATTATACCCCATGATTAGTGTTCATATGAGCTCCTGTAACTCACCCTCTTGTGTGAAATTTTGCAGTAGGCAGGTACTTGACCATATCTAGAGTAGAGGAGAGGGTCCTGTCTACCCTTAGTAGGCTCTGGCTGTCCAGTTGTTATATTTCTATTTGTGTTTTGTATTTTCTCTTAGAAGAGTTATGAACTCTTATGATAGAATTGTACTATATGACATTATGGCTTGTACGATTATGTATTTGACACTATGTTTTCTTAATATTAGTGTTTAATTATGATTAAATTATTAGATTATACAGTCTTAGGCTCGGGGTTTACTCCCTGACATGGCTGGTGTGACACTTGTCCCCTATTTGGAGATGGGTGTTACATTTTGAGCATGAAGAGACTTCGTTCTTTGTGAAGCAGTGATAAACTTGATGTGCCACTCGTACATCCCATCCCACATTCGCAAAGTCTACTTTTGCTGAATGAGGAGCCACTTAAGCAACTAGAGTTGAATCAAGGAACAACAAGGAAGCTTGGAAAATGTAATTCATGAAGCCACAACATAATGCTTTGTATGCCTTTAATCCCAGGATGAGCCGCAAACCATCTCCTTATGAGCATAAAACAAGCCACTAAGAACTGAAATCACTGTATAAACTCCAATTAAAATGCTTAGCCTAAGATTATGCATTTGAATGGCAATTACTATCCAATAGTATGATATTTCTCTTGCTTTTAAAGGATTATTTGAGTAAGAACATTCAATAAGCAAAGCATGCCCTCCTTTTGTGTAGACATTGGAGCTTCTCTGAGAGTGTCTTGCTGCAGTCTCAAAAAAGGAGACAAGGATCCAGTTCTTACGTCAATCCAACTCTTGCCAATCTCCTTCTTTGCTCTACTATCGTTCAACAACTTTCCAAGACTTGCAACATCACCCCATCTCCTATTTGCATTCTATAGAGTTGAAAGCAAAACATTGCTTCCTGCATTCTCAGGCTCAAGCGCACATGGATGTTGAGCTGCAACTTTGGCCAATTCAAGGTCCCTATATATGAGATCTTATGCCAACATGGCGAGAGACCCCCACAAGGAAGGCTGCAGCAGTGAATGGTGTGTTCTAAATCAATTCCCAAGCTTCTTGAACCTATCCATATCTCCCGAGAACAACAACCATGCAAGAATAGTGAAGAACATTGGCTTGCACATTCTCATCTTTCTCAGGTATTGCATCTTGTAATTGCTGGGCTATCCCATGCAACAGGAAAACAAGCAAGGGTGCATTTCGTCTAAAACCACCTTGGCAGCCTCCATAAGAATCTGGTAAAAAGCTATAGCTTGCCTAACTTGGATACAAAACCCAACCAGAGTCTCCATGTCTAGAATTTGCTTGAGATTAGCTTCTTTTTCAATCCGATCACCCATATTGATACTACCAACAATGACCTCAAGATGATCATGATTTGACTTCAATGATGTGTGAATACAATTCAATAATGTAGATATGTGGTTCTGTAGCATCCAATCCATCTGGTTCAATCCATAACCCCCAATCTGTCCACTAATGAAACATCCTATGATATTCTTAAAACCACCACCATCATATACTTTCACCGATAAAATAGCAAGATCGATTAGTTTAGCCTCCGTAGGATACGTGCCTACCTTATGTGGCTTAGGTACACGAATCGAATTTGTGGCATACATTGTACTATGAACAATGATTGTCTTATCAAACATAGATCATCCAATCCCTCTATTTAGCTTTGCAAAGAATGAACCAGCCTCAGTGTTATTTATGCATGCTAGATTGATACAACCACCGTCAACGGGAATGATCCTTGTGATTTGTTAGCCCTCCCCGCTTGATTCATGTACTGTACCTTTACTCTAGGCAGCCGAAGACACCAAATCTCTTGCAAGCATTTCACCAAACAAGTGGGGTATATCCTCAAACACCAAACCCTTTGCAACCATATCTTCAGGCTTCTTCGTATCATCAACTCCAACTTCAGGTCTCTCTCCAATTTCCGCGGAACTTGGGGTTTGTTGTGAGTCCAAGCAATTTGGTCGTGCAAGAAGCTGTACCTGTGATTCCAAACCGTTGGAGTTGATATCCACTGATTGTGCAACTGCAACAACCCTCTTGGGCATTTCGTCAAACGCCCCCAAGGCAACCTCAACAACTTGGGATTCAGCCAAATTACAACCCATTGCTCGAGTTTCAACTAATTTGGAGATGTTAGCGATGGGTTATTCCAACCTTGTGAATCTTTTATCATCTTCTTGAACCTTTTGTTAAACCTTTTGTGCAGAAAGTATGAGTTGTTCGTTTTGATGAGCCATCTTAACATAGAGCTTGTCTACCATGGCCTCAAGAGCTTGCAACTCCATTTCTTCATCCATAGAGAAGAGTAAATCGATGAAAGTACCAATGGAACATATTAATCAGTAAATACGCTACTGAAATAGATGTAAAATCACAGATAAGGCTAGCAAGCCATTCTCATCCATTCAACAATCATCAAACATCAATATAAGCAAAAAAACGGTAGTAAACGTAGTTCCTCTCTAGGAGAACTATGAACAACTAGTAAAGATAGAATAACAATTGGAAAATAAGAACTATAAGTAGGATAGGTGGAAGATGATTCTCCGCCGAGCCTCGACTCTGGTGGAATGAACCTCGCTCTTCTTGGCGCCGCCTTCTCCTTGGTGAGGATTAGGATTCTAGGGATTTGATCTTCAATGGCCTCTCTTGCCCAGCTTCCATTCCTTTTTAAAGCTCCCCTCTGCCTTGGGATTAACTTTCCTACTCTGCCTCGAGATGAGTTTTCACATATCCTGATGATTCGTTACACTTTGATGTCTTAAAATTATATTGATTAAATTAATATAATAAGAAGTTTTTTTTAACCATTGTAGGAATGATTTGGTATACTTGAAAGTTTAATAAATTAAATTAAGATAATTAAAAATTAATAATTCTAAAAATTATCTATTTATATTATTGAGAGTATATTTATTTTAATTTAAATAATTCTAAATAAATAAAAAAAAACGTACATTAATATTTTAGAACTTATGCATTTATGGATAACTTCACTATCCCTTTGAGAGAGCCACCATATATCTCCCTATCCACTCATATCCCACAACCAAACACAAAAAGTCTATACCACTTTTCCTATCCAATCAAACACTAAAACTAAAAGTCGATATCCACTTTTTATATCCATCCAACCAAACACACTCATGTAAACTCACATCCCTATAAATCCACATCCCTGGATATCCCCATCCAAAGGATGAACACTTACAAGCAGTCAAATATCAAAATACTGGGTTTTAAATAGTTAATGTTTGGTTGAAGGGATTTCAAAACTCAATGTATTTGAAAATATCTCAGATAGAGGATTTTGAATTGTACCCTAACCGAGCATAATCCAAAATACAGGTAATCCAAAATCCAAAATTTGGACGTACTCTTTAGTTTTTCAAATCTGGATTTTCAAATCCTTCCAACCAAACATAATTACAATTAACCAAACACAAGATTTGCATGTACTGTATTTTGAAAACTAGATATTTACAAATACATATAACTAAAAATACATGTATTTAGGATTATATCCAACCAAAAATCTAAAATTCTTTTTGTTTTAACAAAAATCCTTTTTAGTCAGTAACCACGGCCCAGCTGTTCAACGACGAAAGCGAAAATGGAAAATCGACCATGTGGCCGATCGGTGCATGCCCCATAGAGCGGCTATGGAAGGCGTAAGCGAAACACAGGCGACCCGATCGGTTCAACTGAGAAGCTGGTTGACCCGACCGAAGTCAACTGGGTCATATTGTTAGGGATCGCCTAAAACCCAACCGATGCGACCTTCTCGAGCTAAGGAGGTAAGGAGATGGTGATGGCGATGAGTAAAGAGAGCTTTGGTGATTGGGAGATCCGGAATCAGGCACTAATAGACGTTCTCTTCCTTCTCTCCTCCGTTACCGGTCGAAGCCCAGCCAAAGACAGAGCCCAATACGAACGTCTTCATCTCAACATGCCCATCCATTTCCCCTTTTAATCTGTATTTTCGCCTCTGGTCCATTTTCATATCAATGATTTTGTTTTTTTTTTTTTTTTTTTCCTTTGATGCTCTTGATTTGATGCATAGATGGAAAAGTTGAATCTTTAGGTGTGAAGCTTTGGTGGTGCTTTTTTATTGCTTCATGAGTATTGCATCATGATCTAGTATGTAATTTTGTGTTAAGTTTTATTTTTTCTTATATTTTTGCCTTAATAAATTAGTAATTGGGTTTCGAACTTTCTAGCTTGTGATTTGTCTGGATAATTGTGATGTTTTCAAATGTGCATAGAAGTCCCAGTAGAATGCATTGCGATCCTTCTCGATCTTCATCACCCTTTATTATTATTATTTGAATTGATTTCGGTATTCCAGTATCGACTAAATATAATTATATAAATATCAAATTTAATTAATTATGTTTTTTTCATTATTATAATTATATTTTATGTTGATGCTGAAATCGGATTCTCCTCGAGATCGAACCAAATTTCAAACCGACGGCTGAATTTGTTTTGATATTGGGACTTAGAGCAATGAGAAAATCAAGAAGAAATCAACCAGATAAGAAGACGACACCGATTTAACGTGGAAAACCCTAAATCGTGGAAAAACCTGCGTGATCAAAAGATCAAATCCACTATCATCAAAGCATTCATGGACATTTTTTACAAATAGAGGAAAGATCAACTCAGATTTGGAGAAGAAATGGAAAAAAGCTCAAATGAGACTTAGTCATCAAAGAGACAGATCTTCGCTATCTTGAATTCTTCATCTTCCAAATGAGCTGAAGTCTTGGGGAGGAAGCCAGGTTTTTCAACATGTGCTTTAAAGAATTCTGTCATGTGTTTTTCCACCTAAGCATCTAACTAGGCTCCAAATTTAAGTAGCCACCGGCTTTGAGTACGATATCACTGTAATTCTTACGGAAGGCGATCATTTAATAGCCATGTTCCTTCTAGAAGAATAATTACGATGAATGGTGCAGATTACGAAGAGTAGAAGATGCATATTAGGTGATGAGATGGTGAAGACCTCTAAACCGATAAGTCGGTATAAGCGTATCGGATAGATCCAAACCGATGAGTTATTATAGCATATTGGGTAGGTTCGATGCTTGATCTTACATATCGGTTATTGAATATGCGGAAGTTTCCAACCCGATGAGATGCCATAAGTTATTGTTATTAAGGAAGCTGGTTGGATCAGACCTGAATAGATGAGGGGCCCTTCGATGTGGACATATGGCTGATTCGGATTGGCGTCACATATCCTACCATTTTTCCTCCCGTCATTTTATATTATATTTCATAATTATTAATTATTATAAATTATTTTTTAATATTTTATTATTGACCCCTGTTCAACTCGAGTTGACCCCGGGAACCCTTAACCCCTGACCCCTGGGCATGGCAGGGTCAATGCCTGTAAGAGCCATCACGTTTACGGTCTAATTAAATCTCCTAATTATTCCTCTAATTATGTTTAATAAATTAATCCCTTGTTTGAATCAATAGGAATTATTAATGGGGGTTTACTTGCATAATGGGTTTCTTATGAGATGAAGACCTACAAGAAATAATAAAATAATGAAGGGCCAAAGAGCAAGTTGTCCTCACTCACATGATTAAATAAAGAAGGGGCATATAGATTGATTACAAATAAAATCAAGGGTTTTTATGCCAAAAATGCCATCACACATGCATAATGTTTCAAATCAAGTGAGGTTGTGAATAAGCTTTAACAAACTATCAACAAATGGCTTGGATTTAAGTGGGAAGTTGATCATGTGGTGGAGATGTGGCTTAGTCTCCACGCTTGAGGCGACGTCGAGGAAGCGTGAAGGCGCAAATAACAACCGAGTAATCGTCGCTCATCCGCTAAGAGAAGCTGGATCCAAGGAGAGACAAAGCTATCCCATCTCCATTACCTTTATTACGGGTTGGCGCTAATCCGGTCCACGCTGATCAAAGCGTGATCGGCCTTGGCGCCAATAAAATTATGCGGCGTCTTGTCCCATCTGAGTGTTGTAGCCTCGAAAGCCCAAACCACTTTATCCTTGGGCGCATATGAAGCGCAAGTCTTCTTCTTCATAAGCTTTTCCAATTGAGATGAGAGACCGAGAGAAGAGTTAGTGAGAAAAGAGAAGGTGTGTTGCCAGGTGGTCAAGCGTGGATAGACCTCACCGGCATCCGGTGAGCTCGGGTTTCCTTCTCTCCCAATAAGTTAGTCTCCACGCCGACTAGGAATATTCACGACTTTCGAGGGGAGGCGTGGAATAGCCACACAACTGCAACCCGTACCTACGGGGTGACACTAGCCGACCAGAGCTCGTGGGAACAGTGGTCGTACCTAGTCTCTTAAGAAGACCGAATGCACTATCGAGGATCGTCGTAGTTTCGATGAGCACTTCCATTCCCTTCTCTGTGTGAGTTTGAGAGGCCTGTACCCATGTATGCATGCAAACTTCCTTTTCTTATGTTGTAAAACGATTACATGTGGGAATGGTCAGCCCTCCAGTGAGCGGTGCAGGGAATATTATGGCAGGATGAAAGATACACATGTATTATGGCATGGAGTTGTATGTATGTGTCCTTGTTGGTTCATGTATAACATATTGAGGTTGCATGCTTGGAAGATATAGGAAACAAATGGAAAACGGTTAAAGTCCCTCACGAGCCATATGCATGTGTACGTGGGTTTTGGATGAGAGGGTAACACCATTATCTATAAACCAATAAAAATTTTATCATATAATACATTAATGGATGGCATGGGTGGTGAAGTTTAACCCATCTAATTGATTAATTAGAGATGGATCTTTGATTAATTAAATTGATATTAATATATTTATAAATATACTTCATGGAATGTGAGGGGATGCCAATGGACTATTCAATATATTATTTCTATTAAGCTCAAGTTAATTAGTGAGAAGAGTCAGAGAAACTCATACAAGCTTAGCTTAAAGAGGGAGTCATGAAATTGTGTAGGAGTATGCTTATTATTTTATGGTTGGCACATATATTAAGCTAAGATTTAATTTCCAGATCTCGACGTAGAGAGTGAAGGCATGTCGAGAGGGATTAGTGACTGAGTAGAGATATCTTTGTTACATGTAAGTGCCTTTGCCTAGAATCCCTTATCTTTGGATGTTTTACATCATTGATTCCTTGATTCTTTGGCATATACATACATATCTATTGTGTTGGATGATTATTACTTGATATCTGAATCCATATCTATGTATGTATGGTTGGTCGTGTATAATTCTTTCCACTCGATGTGTGTTATTCTTGTGGATTCTTTCGCCCGGTGCAGTGGAGCGTGTGGCTCCTGATTGACGTTCAGGGCCGGTAGACACCTTGTTCATGCTTTCTTGTCAGGGGGGCGATACTCTGGCTGTCCTGTATGCCTGCCAGTGGGATGATACGCTGGCCGTGTACGTACATGTATGTGAGAGTAGCTCTACAGACTAAGGATCGCTATCGGCTTAGGCTGATGGCTGCCCGAGGGATGGTTTGCGAGCTTCGCTCGAGTTGCTTATCTTGAAATGATATGATTAGGGTTATGGAGTCCCTACTATTGGAATTGTTTCAATGGGGTATGTTTGAGACTCCAGATTATTTGGCCGGTAGGGTTTGTCTTTCCCACGCCTCGTTTGATAGTCATGTTTCTTGATTTGCTCATTTATTTGCTTATCTTATACTTATGACATTAGGCATGTTTATGTCTTTGGATCATATTTATATTCCGTTGTGCATTTTATATGTCATTATTAATCATCGAAGCTTCGTATCCGGGCAGGGATCAGGTACGGTGGGTCTATCTTGTGGCCGTGGGCCTAGGGTTTTGGGGCTGGGGAGTGACATGCCCTGGGCCAAGTCTGATTACCTTGCAAAAAATCAATCTAGTTATATAAATGACTTGTAATTTTCAAATCAGAAATAAGGGTGTTTTCTAACAGTTAGTTGACAGATTTTGTAACTAAAGGATTTTTCAGTGAAACAAAATAAAAGCTTTGTTTGCTTTTTTTGTCTTTTTTATTGAAAAAATGGACTTTTAATAATTATAAATTAAAAATAAATTTTATGGTTATTTTTTTTTTTTTAAAAAAGTTCCTCCCGTCATAGTTTTTAACTGAGAACATTTTTCTAAAACTTCTCTCTAAAAGAAATGTTTTCCTGTCAAGAGAGACAAAAGATCATAAAAGACATGTATAATATATGTCAATATATAACTCATGGGAAGTTAAAAAGAAAAAATCACAAACTTTAGCAATCTTTCTTTACCGATTCTTTAAATTAACATTTTTTACCAATCAATCTCATAATTTATAAGCAAAAATAGACTAATGGGTTTAAGCTGCGCATCTTTAAGTAGACATCATCAATTCCATGCAATTAGGGACCACAACAAATGGTCTTGATAATGAGATGCTTGAACGGGACTTGGAGGCCATCGCCTAAAAGAGTTTTGTGTGGAGGACCAGCAAACCCCAAATCTTGACTCGAACTTCGAGGATGACGAACGGAATGGGATCATGGTGAATGAGAGGGCCTCTCCCAACAAAGGTAGTCCGGTGCCCATGTATCTATGAATTCGAGGATCTAGAGGATCTGTACTTTGTACTTTTTTACTTTGTACCCTAGACTTATTTCTTAATAAATATGATTTATTTATTTATTTATTTTCAAAATAATGGGATGCTTGACATCCTGCACTTGGAAAGGATTGAGAGTTCAATTAAATAAAACATTCATATTGGACGACAAATGAGAATTTTCTTTTATTATTATGCCTATTATTTTGTTTTTATTAACTTCGGATGATGCTTGAACCAAAACAATATATGTTATTTGAGTTTTGAGATAACTTTGTTGTCCATCTCCTGTTCAAAGAGCGCAATTGAACATTAACAATCAACTTTATTTGGATAAATATAGACCCCATGTGAATAATTTTTACAAACGCCATTCTAGGAGAGAATCAGTAGATACACTGTGATAATCAAATGGTGATGTCTAGATATATTGTGTGAAGGGAAGTGCCTCCCTTTACTAAGTATGAGGATGACACTAGCTAGCGGTTTTTGTAGGAATCAAAATGACGCGGGAATATTCAGATCACCCTATAATTGTCAATGTCAATGTAAACAAATCAATTCAACACTGATAATACTAGTAGATACAAGAGTAATTAAATTAAGATGAGTTTGAATCACACCCGCAATGTGGTTTTAGTGGTTTATCCATATTTATCAAAAAAATATAGCAGATACAACTTACAAGAGTATGATAATTCTTTATGAGAATTCAAACAAACACCAAGCAAAAGAGACATAAAATTTCACGTGGTTCACCCAAATAGGGTTGAGTCTACGAGCATGGCTAGCAGGAAATAATTCATTATCAAGATGAGAAGTTACAATGAGAGTAACAATGGAGAAGATAAAACTTCTATAGAGGACAAAAAAAACCTTCGTCTATCAACTTTACTATAATAAAATATAAACCTCCCTCTCTCATTCAAAATACTCATTTTACTCCAAAATACACATCCCTAAAATATCTTTTCTAAAACAAATTTATGCAAAAATTATAATCTCGTGCAAATGAGTGATTACATCATAATCCCAACAATCACCACCTTGATAGAAAATCATGAACTTCTCCTTACAGATAGCCATCAATTCACTTTGCCTTGATGCCTAGAGAAGTAAAGCTTCACTCTAACTACTCTAGATTCACCATATTAATACGTTCTCCTTTTTTTGAACTTTAACTACATTCACATTGTCATTTTCAATCATTTCTCGAACAAAATAATAGTTGACTTGAATATGTTTTGTTCTCTTGTGATACATAGGACTTTTTTTCCCGAAAAAATAGCAAACATTCTATCACAATGTAACTCCATAGAAGTGGGTTTCATACCAGTCTCCCATCAAGCCATGAAGCTAAAGTATATTTTTACAAGCTTCGATCATTGCCATGTACTCGGTCTATGTAGTAGATAATGCCACCTTTTGTTGAAACCTTGACATCCCACTAATTGGACTATTTCCAAACCTATATATATATACACACACAAACACACACACACACACACACACACACACACACACACACACACACACACACACACACACACACACACACACACACACACACACGGTAGTTGATTTCATTTTATCCAAGCCACTAGCAAAATTTGAATCAATAAAACCCATGAGCAAATCTACTTCTTTGTTGTATGTGACCACATATCACTAGTGTTTTTAAGATATTTAAGCACTGATAAGTTCACAATTATACATATATTTCTATCATATTTACATGCATTTATCCCGTTGTCTTGTATCAATTTCTCTATTTTTGTATTCCTTTAGGTTGTTTTTTAATCTAGCAGGTAAAATGGGCCTTTTTGGGAGCAAAAAAGGAGGCGAGAAATGGGACAAACCACGATGAAACCAGCTAGAAAAGGGATTCTGAGATATGCACGGCTAGGAGGAATTATGCATGGCCGCAGTGCACACCGCGTAAACTCGGTCCAAAACGCGTGAATTCCATAGTCGATGACTTGCGTCGTGCGTGGGGAGTCGCGCTGCGTTACCGTGCCACATTAATCTAAAATCTATATAAAACCTGCAGAGGCTATTGGAAAAAGGGACTTTTGATAGATTGGTCTTGTGAGATGTTCTAGGCGGCGGCTGAGGTTTGAGAGAAGATTGAATCGCGGAGAAGACATCGAGCAGGGAGTCCCGTGTTTTTCAATTATGTGTTTCTCCAATATCTTTTTATGATTTCAATTAGCATGCGAGGGGTAAATGATGAGTTCATAATTATACATATTTTCTTATCATATTCCCATGCCCATTTGTATCCATTTTAGCATAGTTTCTCTCACTTTTGTGCTTTGTTGGGTGTTTTGTGTAATTTGATGAATAATTCAACACTTTGGAGAAAAAGAAGCTAGTGCGGGAGAAATTGGTGAGCGTAGACGCACTAAAAAGAGTATGACACCGAGTATGTGAGAGATGACATAGGCGTGTGAATTCAAATCAAATCAATTAAAGAAGCGCGCTCAAACTGTTGAAGATACGGTCGTGTAACAGATGATACGCTTGTATGACAAGAGGACACGGCCGTGTTATAAATGACATCGGCGTGTGGCGTAAAGTTTGAAACTTATAAAAGGCTGTCGATTCTACTTCTCAATAGGACTTTTGGTGCATCAAGGAATCGATAGCTAGGGTTTTGGGGAGAAGCTGAAGGCGGAGGAAGCATCGTGTCAGGGAGTTTATGAGTCTTCTTATGCTTTCTTCCTTAGTTATTGTGATGTCTTTCATTAGTATGAGAGGCTAAACCCCTTTGTGGTACCTCAGGTCCTTGAACTCTTAGATTAACTTGTGAATCCTCTCTTTAATATTAGTTTCTTCTTTATTTATCTCTGAGAATTGCCTATGTATGCTTATTATGGTTTGTTAGTGAGAAAACGCCAGCTATACTATTAGAATTGTTTGATGCATGATGAGCAATCACGATCAAACTAGGCCTTAGCATAGACAATAGGGAGGCGCAAGCCGAGAGATCGGGTGGTCGCTTGGGTTGCTTTGCAACCGCAACTCACTTTCTAGATTAGTATAAAACCTAATAGTAAGAACCATAGAACACCAATAATAATGTAGCCGTATGTTAAGCAAACTCCATATGGTTAGGATTTGGTTACCGAGAGATCGGTACCAAACTAAATTAGGGTTCTTCACTGTCCAGGAAAAAATAAATCAAGAAACTAGTATTAGAAGACTGATCATGAGGGATTCTTAGAGAGATAGTGATCCGAGGTGCCATGTCCTTCTGATTGATAATTCCCAACTTTGAAACTATCACTTTAGCTTAGTTTGATTATGTTTTAGTTAGAAACAATTTATCAAACATCTTTTTCAGACTAGATAATAGAGTCCTAGTGAGTACTAGTGTCGTTCACTGTAGATTAGACTACCCTACCCTCAGGGTACTTTACTACTTGAGCGACCCTGTGCACTTGCGGACTAGCAGTATTATTACTAAACCCCTTTTGTGGTGCTTCAGACGCATGAACCCTAGAATTATTTGTTAATTGAACTCCTTTAATTATTAGCTTTTCCCTTTTATTGATGAATTAGGTGTGTAGCACAGTGCTTAATTGATTGTGATTATATTTCTAGGGATATACGTGGGTGTTTACAGTTATGATTTGCATATCTCTATATGTCTTGGACAATATCTCTCTTTGTTAGGTCATAACTAGGCATAGGTAATTGGGTCCGATATGCTTGCTGAGAGATCGGATGTAGCATCTAGGTGGTGGAATTATCGAAATTCCAAAACTTAATTAATGGATGGCTAATATTATGAAGTCATTTATCAACAAAGGAATTTTAGGGGATTGTGATCTAGGGTACCATGTTTCTTCTCTGATTGCCCACAACCTACCAACTGTTTGCGTTAGTTCTTTTCTAGGGTAAGTAATTAAACAAAAAAGGAAAAAAATGTATTTTTGGTCCTTGTACTATGGTATATTGTTCATTTGGTTCCTGTACTATGAAAATGTTCAATATGATCCCTCCACTTTCAGACTTTTGGCAATTGCGTCATTAATAATGAAGTGGCATGCTGATTTGGCATACCACGTGTCAAAAAATCTAAAAAATCTCTTTAGAATTCTAAAAAATTCTAAAAAATTCCAAAAAATTCTAAAAATTCTAAAAGCATTAAAAAATTCTAAAAATTAATTTTTTTTTAATAATTATAAAACCATCTAAAAAATTTTAAAAAATTAAAAAATCTAACAAACTATAAAAAATAAACAG